>JAPEVG010000470.1:0-16475 GCA_029747595.1 Trametes cubensis
GGCTGAGCTAGCCACAGCGGTCGGGAGTTCAGCCGACTGCGGACGTTTGCAGAGTACCATCGGGCACCGCGCTACCATCCGACATGTGGCGGCCGGGCTGGTCGTCCGCAGGCCCATCAGGTGCGTCGCTCTGCTCGGGCACGCGATGACGCACRATGAACGACGTGTTCTTCCACCGGCAATTCTCTTCTCGGGCTTCAACATTGTCCGACGTGGAGTTCATGGATTCTGTAACCTCGAGGTCAGCTACGCTCTGCAGAACAGTGCGCTCTAACCTTGTCACCGTTCTCAACAGGTGAAGAGCGTGGATGCGATCCGGGGAGAGGTCGACAGGGGCAGCACCAGGGTTTCGACGTCTTGATCGATACGAGTGTCGACTGAAGCACTTGGCCAGCTTAGAGCCGGGCCAAGTGTTCGAGATATTCTTGGTGCACCTCTGTCAAGGGTCCAGCGTAGCGCTCACCCGAGACAGAAGGCTTGAACAATGTCGAGTGGTGGTGGAAGGATGAGAGCAAGAGGGGGGAGGTGGATGGTGTGTGGGAATGGTGATGGTGGGAGGCAAAGGCGAGTGTTGATGGACTCAGACTGGTTGAGGCGAGGTCCAGGCGCCCGAGAGGGTGTTTCCGTGTCCCTTCTTCACTAGTTCACTGCCATTATACTTACTGTACTACGTTCAACGGGGAATACAAAGTCTTTCGAACTCAGCTCGGCCGAGGTCGTGACGAAATCGTCCAAGTCCCCTCTGTGTCCGAAATGGTGGACCACCACCACCACCACCACCTCTCTACCACCTCGCCTCCACCTTCCCCTCCTCTGGCATGCCTCCCCACCTTAGCTTCTCTGCCCCCCTCTCAAGCTTTCTTCCTTCATATCTTACTGCCAGCCGCCAATGTCTGTCGCGATCTTTGGGAGCACGGACGAGCCAGCAGCAGTTGTGCCGGCCATATGGCCGTTGCATACTGTTTGCCCTCGTTCGTTGAGCGGTGTGCTGGCCTACGCAGCCCCGCAAGGTGTACTGGCCTGGCCAGTCCCGTACCCATCCTCGACACCTACCGTCAAGGTCTCCGTCGCTGTCTGCCCCGCTGTAGTACTTCATGTCCATCTCGAACCAACGCGTTCCAAGTGGCATTCGATCGCCTACCCCGCACGATCGTCGTCATATCGGTGTTGCGCGCATCCTGGGTCGTCGGCCTGAACCCTCGCAATTCAGAGCACTTTCTCAACACCATACCTGCTGAAGATTACGAGAGGTGTGTCAGATTCCTCCTTAAGCATTGATGCTCGACTTGGGACATGAATACAGCTGATTGCGTCTGCTATAGATCTCATCACATTAAATCTACAAAAAGCTTCCGCGTGAGGTTGCATGCACGACGGTCGATCATGTACGCTCCGTCGTCGACCAATCCAGCGCTCGGGTGAATGTGGAGGCCGTGCGGTCCCGCCGCGTCCCGCCCCAACGCAAGGGCGCGGCTGACACGATCACCCGGGAGGACATGTGGTCCACTTGACGCAAGGACGCGGTCTTCGCCGACCTGCGGCGAGTTTGAGGCACGCTTCCGGTATTGTGGGCTTTCGGCTGGGAGATGAGTAGGCAGTCGAACACATGCTGGGTACCAGGAGCATGAGAGAGGACGCAGAGAATGCATATACATGTAACATCCGCCCTACGAATCTATACGTAGCGATAGAGATGCCTGCTAGCTGTTCAGAATCTCGCGGGCGACAAGGACGGGCCTCCAAGTGATCGCGCACCTCATCGCCAAGGTAGCGCCCTGTCCAACGCGTTTTTCTTCGCTTTTCTTTGTTTTTCTTCGCCCCTCTACTTCCCTTCTCGACGGTCTATGCCTGCCACCCCGCGCAAGAAACGCAAACTAAACAACGAATGGGGAGATGAGGAACTGCTGGGCGACGCTATTGACTCCCGCGGCAGGGCGCACACTTCTACACCGACCAAGAGAGCATGGCTTTCTCACCGTGCTCCGGTTCGTCCTGGCGCTGTTGGTCTGCAGAATGCTACTGCGTTCTCGTTGGGCGCGGGTGCGCCATCTCACGCGATATTCAACCTCACGCAAAAGCGCCTTCCTGCACCATTGTTTGGACCGGCAAGATCGACGCACGCCACCGCTGCACGGGCCACGCTTGGTTCGACCACGACGCCCACGGCTTCTGCATTGATGCCTGCGCGCATACGTACCCCCACATGCGCGGACCCTCTTCCCTCAACGTCTCTCGAATACGCTGCCAGTCATCTACCGTCCTGTGTTCCAAGAAGCACGCTTGACCCGCCCGCTGACGGCGAGGCGGACACGGATGCCACCCCCACCGTGGTTGCAGGACCATCGGAGACAGCAGCACTGGCGCCGCAGGAGAGAAAGAAGGCGAAGGTGAACAACACCGTGGTGAGTAAGTTTAATTTGCGGAGTACTCAGACCCTGACGGCGCCAAAGAAACCGTCAACGCGATATGCGGCATTCTTGAAAGACAACGCTCGGGACACGCTGGACGAATTGCTCGAACTAGAGGCTGGCCCGCGGCCCGACGACCGGTGTGCCAATTGCGGCGAGACCCTCGCACTTCCGAGCAACTCCCAAACGGCACGGGTGCGGTGCTATGATTGCTTCGGCATCCCTAATCTGTGCCTGGACTGCCTCAGGAAGACACATCGTTTGAATCCATTTCACCACGTCTGGCGATGGGACGCTACCAAGGCTTTCTGGGAGAAGACGACGACCGCGGCGGTGGGAATGCGTCTTTACGGAGGACATAACGGCGAGCGGTGCCCTTATGCGACACGGCCGCCTCGTGACCTTGTCATTGTCCACGAGCACGGAGTAAGCACTATGCCCTTCAGCTTCTGTGAATGCCCTCGGGTACCTGGCCAGTCTGGACTGCTCGTGCCTGAGCCTCTGCAGCTTTTGAAGCTTGGCCTTTACCCCGCGTCGTGGAAGGAACCGCGGACTGCCTATACGATCAGCCTTCTACAATCCTGCCATCTGCTGTCATTGCAAACCCACTGCAGCACCGAGGACTTCTATACTTACTTGAGGCGCCTCACGGACAACGTGGACCCCAGCAGCGTCCCGGTAAGCACACCTCAGACATGTCGCTTGGACACATCAAACCTGACCCACGGGGTAGGATCGTTATAGAGAGCTGAGCGCATCCATGCGCGAATATGCGTACCTGCGCGCGTGCAAGAGGGCCGGTCGAGATCCTGACAGAGAGATTCCGTGCGGAGGCCTGACCGTGCAATGTCCTTGTTGCCCGCAACCTGGAATCAACATGCGTCCAGGTTGGGAAGCCCGTCAACAGGAATACGGGTATGTACAGTATCGCAGTAGTAGGCGTCATCGTGCTGATGCTTCGCAGATATGTCGATGCGCTCTTCTACTCCATAGACGGGAACTTTCGTCAGAACGTTCGCAACAAGGCTATGGACAAGGACGATGTAGCTCTGACCAGAGGAGCTGGCTACTTCGCTTCAACAGAAGACTTTCAGCGCTACGTCAAGCACATCGGTAAACCGGAGGAAGAAGTGAGTGGCGGAACTCCTGAGGAGGATGATGACTGACGTCTTTGAGTAGAAGACTACCTGTCACAAGTTCGGAGCTATGGGATACCACGGACATTCAGGCAAGGTGTCAGGGATCGTAGCGCTGGCATGTCGTCACATGTACATGCTGCCCACATCCATCGTGGACCTCAACAAACGCGAAGGGTGAGTGGCTAGGGGCTAGGTAGTACAGGTAGACTGGTTCTAACATGACCACAGCTATCTCTATGTGGATTTCGCGGTCGTGTCAGGCGTGCAGCAGTACGTCGGGTTGCAACTCTTCAAGCAATCCTACGACATCAACTGCCAATATCTCCTGAATTTCGGAAGGCGCATCTCAAAGTGGAAAGAAGTCTGTCCGCCACTCGCCTCAATCGCGACGTTGCTCCTCCCGTGCATCCACGGCTGTGTCGGATGCTGGCACGTCAATGCGCACAAGCGAGCGTGCCGCGTATTCCAGTCCCCCGCATTTCTGCCAGGTTCAGGAAGGTATGAAGGCGAAGGGTTGGAACGGGTGTGGGCGATCACGAACGACCTGAGCAGCCGTACGAAGGAGATGACATTAGGACACCGGCACGACATACTGAACGACATGTACTCGGATCTACACGTGCGTCAGATGCATGCTACAGGTAATGACCATCGTTCTGATGAGCGTAAGGACACTATTAACTCATCTCCGTCAGCCGACACGCTGGTGCAATCGTTGGAAGAGGCCGAGAGGCATTTGACTGAGGCGGAAGAGAGTCTGAAAAGTGTGGAGAAAAGCATCCCGAATGCAACGCTGGACGAGTGGAAACGCGATGAGGCGGAATGGCTACGAGATGTCGTGGAAATACGAAATCACGAACACATGGACGATCCATACAGCCCACCTGCGGATGCGTGTGAGTATAGCGCAAACAACGCATGAGCGTCGCTGACATTGTACTGCAGCTCTTTCGGAAGAGGCTGCGGCGGCGGTATTGAAACAAGACTATGCTAAGACGGCAAACACGTCCGCCCAGGGCATGGTCAGTGCGATACAGGGAACGATCGAAGTTGAAAGAGAAAGGTACGCGCGGTGAGATCTGCTTACCTCACAACAGCTCACATCCGCGACAGATTGGCGCTGCTCAAAAGCGTACACGCTTGCGACCCGAATAAAGTACGGCAGCGAAATGCCTTGGGTAAGAGGGTGGCCGCTTTGCAAGATAAGGGCGCGGTGTGCCGTTCGCAGTACGATCGCTACGTGAACGAGCATCGCGTCGCAGCTGTGGACGGCATACGCCGAACGAAGATAACGTCAACTACAGCTACGGCGAGCGAGAGTACATCATTCCCCGTCGCGTTCCAGCGGCAGGATTTTGTGGTATCCGAGGCCGCAATAGGTGAGAGCGTTAGGATACAGTCGGTCATGACGGGAGCCTACTGAGCGACGATTACAGGTGTCGAGGAGGATCTCCTCGAAGATGCTTATCTGGCGGAGTACATGGACATACTACGCAGCATCCCAGTCGAGCTCCCATCGACGTATACCGCCGAGATCCGAAGCCACCCAGCCATGGCGCCTGCCATCTCCATTGAGAGGAAGCTACGAGAAGGACAGGCCAACAATGCGCTCAATGAGCTGCGCGCACATCTGACTGCGCTGTACAGTTTAGAAGACCTGCAGAAACAGGGGACTGGACAGGCGCACGGAAAGCGAGTCCGAGCAATGGCAGCCACTGAGGTAACTATAGGCCACCACGCACGGGACGAATACCGACGCGTGCGCACCATACTGCTGAAGCTCGGCATGCCGGAGGACGACGATACCTATCGAGCTTTGACGGACAATGACGCGCGGCCGTTCATCGTGTTCAGTCATCAACATCAGCGCGGCGACAGCAAGCGACCTCCAAGCTGGATCTGGAACGATTTCTCGTTCTTGACCAACCAACAAGACGCCGAGGTAAAGGACTATATGTGGCAAAGTAAGGAATTCAAAGCGAAGTCTGCAACATGTGAGCTGATCAAATACAGAGCTACGTCCATTCTGGTTCCGAAGGCGCGCGGCGTGCGCCCGATGGCAAGAGGAGGTATACATCAAGCGCGAGGAGATGTATAGGACAAGGAAGTTCTTTGAATGGCACCGCGCACGGTGGACCGAACGCGCACGAGATGCGGAGGAGCAGGGCCGCGAAGGGGCTGCTGTATTCGCGCGACGGTGAGCTGCCCAGGTCTCCTGAGCGTTCCAAGCTGACCTATCCTTGAGGCAAACTGATCGGTACTCGCGCCTGCTGCAAGGGACTATGTGTTTTCCGCGCGAAATCGATAAGGCAAGTGGTCATTCACGCGTCGTCCAAACACCCGTAGTCTCGTTTCTGACGAATGAGCCATAGGGCATCGGCTTGTAAGTACATAGTCGCGCCGGTCAAGGATTGTACTATGGCGCACGCAGGCAGAACGCGATGTAGGAGAGGGCTGGACAATCTGTGGTAGCGGCGAAGAAGTCTAGGACGGCGGAGAATGCGGAGCAGGCGAGACGGGCGCACGCATATGTATGCTGAGGCGTTGTCAATTGACTAACGCACTGATGCTTAACCTAGATGAGATGCAACGGCTATATGGTGCGTTGAAGCCAATGAATGGCGTTGAGCAGTTGCAACACCATCAAGCGGTTGCAAGTCGATCGGGTGGTTGCACGTCGCTCGGGGGGGTTGCAAGTTTCCACGGCGATCAGCCAACCCGTGGTGTGTTCACCGTCCGAAGGAGAGGCGCCCTTTAATGCTCCTTCGCGCGCACTCAGAGGACTGGAGACATCCCATCACATGTGACAGCACGCAGTACCCCGAAACCCACTCCTCACTAGTTCCGCGTGAGGCTACCCCCTCGCGCCATGTCCAGCCTTTCGTCTCCAGCTTCGCTGCGTCGTCATTCGAGTAGGTGGCATGCGGCGGAGATGCCACCTACAACCATGCTATCCAAGCGCGAGCGCCCGCTGCAGCCTCCGAAGCAGCTGTTCCGCACGAGCGGCAAGCGGTCGACGGGACCGAGGACACGCCGCGACCCTTTTCGCAACCCCGGTTGCTCCGTGGACGCCCCCCACAATCCGTGGACGCCCGCCACGAGCGTCATCAACTTCGGCGCGGATGCAAGGGTGCTGTGGGCGGCCGTGATGCGTCTGAAATGTGTGGCGCGCGCGTATGAGGTAGTCACGACCGTAGGGTGTGCTGAGGGGCAACAACGTCGAGCGGTTGCAAGTTGACACGGACTGTATCATAAGGCGGACAACCCACACATCGGAGCGAGATGCGTGCTCTGGGCGGTCGCATAGAACGTCTGACATGTATGTGGCACGCGCGCAGGGCATGAGGGAGCCATAGTCGGGCAAGGGAGTCGATATAATTGACTAAGTCCCAGGCGCATGGGTAGGTCTGCACAGGTACGTCACTTATCCACGGGATCGGTGCCTGAGTAGTGATCAAGGCCGAAAATGCGGGGGTGGCAGTGCTCACAGGACGATCGTGATATCCAGGACACTCGACGGGCGAAAGCACCGGAATGAGCTCTTGCACTACCGCAAGAGGTCTCATAGGAATAGATTGAAATTTATGGGTTGAGAGGACGATTGGGTGGTAAAAGGAGGTACAGAGATTTCTCACATCGTGAGCGCACTCGCTAGGATACCAGTACAAGGTACTGAGGAAGTGCAGAGCGGACAGCGTCCTCAGGGACACGAGACATGACGAGAATGTGTGCGCGTTGCCGCCGCAGTACGACGTAATACGAATGCTCATAACGCGTGCAACTGCACACTACCGCGCGAGAGTGTTCTCGGGAGGCTGTTTGAACGGGACAGCGAGCAGACGCCGGTGAGCTCAACTATGCCTTTTCATTGACAGGAAAGTGGGCGCGTCGTCGAGGATACATCCTAGTACGTGCACATTACCGACCTAGTCATCTACGGTACGTGGAAGCGACGTTTGCTTGCGCGAGCTGGGATATACATATTGACGCCAGTGGTGGCAGCGCGGCGCCTGCTTAGGACTCGACCACCACAATCTCTCTGCCATAACGCCCCCGACAAACGCTCCAACGCCATGCCGAACATGTATGCGCTGAAGACGACGTGCTATGTGGTGAGTAAAACTTCTGTATAAAACGCGAAACATCGATATTCATACAGGTTTGTGCCCAGGCTATGGTAGGCGTGCTGGGACACGACAAGAGGGCAAGCAGGGGTGTTAGTTTCGACGACTTTGTGACTGTGAGTAGTCTTATTGTGTTGCTAACCTCGCTTTTTGACGATGCGGGACAGGCGTTGATCACGATTGGCTTCGTGTGGGTCCCGAACACCGACGGCGCGGTGGTTGTCTTTCAACGGATCAACGGGAAAGACCAAGAAGAATCAGAGCAGCTCCAAGTTCCCCGTCCGGCAGCTTGCGACGGATGGTGGGGGTACGAGTACACCGCGTGAGTGGATCGCTTCGCCATGATTTGGATTGTCATCTAACTAGGGTACAGGACGGCGCAAATACTGGAGGAACGCTTTGATATCAAATACGGCGACTTCGTTGAGCTGCCAGACAACACCCCCATTGAAGGAGAAGGCTTTTGCATTGGCGATAGGAATTAGCTCGGGCGGCGCATGTGTAGAGAGCGATCACACCACTTCTTGATGTCGCAGGCCTGCGTATTGTAAGTAGTATAGTCATACAAAGATTGGTGTTTACGTCGCGTGGTGAGACCCTACATCGCGCTATGTGCTATGGTGAGCACAATGTCGAGCAAACGGTCAAGCCGCCCCCATGGCCTACACGAGAGTTACCGATGCGATCGACGCGGTAAACGATGTCGATCATTGGTCGTACCGGGGGGGTTTTTGATTACCGGTCTGGCTGGAGGTGGCAACCCATCATCCGAGAACCATAACGAATGCACAAGCGTATATTATAGCTGCACTACAAACCTACAAGTAAGCAAAGGTGGTACAGCGGTATCGCTGCCCACCTCGGATTCGCTACGCTCGGGGTTCGACCCTGAGTGTATCCGTTTTGCCAACCGTGTACTAACTTGTCGGAGGAGGGGAACATGCAACCGGTCGTTGCAACCCCCTCAGATCGGTCGTTCAGTGTGCTCGCNGGGGATGCATGCATCCACGAGCGTCGGCAGAGGACTTGCAACCGCGGTTGCAACCCCGTTCCCCCAGCCGTAGGCGTGCCCGCGGTAGGTACTCTTTGACGCCGGACTTGCATCCAGTCGCAACCCCTCGCCGTCTAATAGACGGGAGGGTTGCAACCCAAGTACTGAAGTCGCTCGCGAACTAGGTCTAACGGTATGCTAGAAGCGATAATCCTAAACTCAGTATGTAGTAATTATACAAGCTTAATGTCTTTGCGAGGGCGAGGGAACGTCCAGTGTCCATCGACTCTACTCCGCAGCGAGATTACCTGAAGCTGGCCGAGCGAATCCCTGCCTTCAGACTCGCGGTGACCAAACATGCAGCCCCCAACCCTTTGATACGTCCCTTCAAGGCATTGACCCTCTGATGGGGAGCTAGCGGCGACGGGTTGCACGTCCAGCTGTTGGAGCACAAGACAATGCACGACCCACTTCTTGTGCCCTAGGTTCCCACAGAGGAGGGGTGCGAGCCACAGACTTCGCTGAGTACATTTCGGGTCGTTGGGTTCGTAGCCTTCATCCAAAAGAAGGTAGTCATGCAGCTGAGATTGTAGAACCTCCGCCTTGTACGGGCCCAGTAGGGGCACACGGAGGATGAGATGGCCCTCTGTGACTCTCCCGAAAAGCAGCGCGCGGTTCTCCAGCGTGACAGCGCACTCGACTACCTCTCCCAGCAACTCGAAGGGTGTTGCAGGATTGTTGCGATACAACAACCATGGCATAAAGCCGACAGGATGACATGTGGCTGCCCATGACCACGATGGCGCAAGGGTATCTCTGCAGTCGCGGATCCCGCGGAATGGAGTCGTTACAGCCCAGAGGAGGTCGAAGATGATGCTGTCGCGCCACAGGCCTGCCAGGTACTCCGATTGGGGGCCTAGTGCCTGCCCGAACGCTTCGGCCACCCCAGCGCACGCTCTAAGTGTATCTTCCGGTCTTGAAAGGGTGCGAACTGTGTAATCCTCCACGACCTCAGACCAAGCGGCATGGATGGTAAACCAGTCTGCTGAGTAGGGTAAGAGCGTTGTGGCAGGGCGGAAGATGATGTCATGCGTGGTTATATCCCCATAGAACTTGCGGATGAAATCGCCTCCGACGGCACGGCACTGCAAAGACTGCCGGCATCGGAAGTGGAGGGTCTCTGCGAAGCAGAGACGACGTCCTGACATCAGTGTCTCCTGCAGGCACCATGCCCGCTCCCCGGTATGACCACGGGTCTGCTTGACAAGATCCCGTAATTGTACACCGGGATTGCGACCAGTTAAGTCGACTTTGGTCTCGATGTGAAGGAGCTCCGTGAATCGTCGCGGATTTCCTTTGTGGTGTTGAGACCAATCGAATGGTAGCCAGAACGAAGCGTCCATCTGAATACGATCTGAGTCGTGCAAGAAGCCCTGAGAGGCATTAGCCGCGCTGGCTGCATCGATCACGAGGAAGGCCTGACGATAGACATTCCGCATCTTCATCAACTCCCTATCCCAGTCTTCGTGCGAGTCTTGAATGATACACAGACTGTCCACCCACAGGTACTGGATCCCGAGTGCGTGCACGACCTGTATCGCGTCGACGATGGTCTTCGGAAGCCGCGAAACACGTATGGCCTTGAGATAGGACGAGATATTCTTCTTTGTCGTGCAATTCGGTTGTTCTCCACCCCAGGCGTAGCTGAGCGCAATGTATTGTACATCATATGGGTTCCAGTCCTTGGTCAGGATGAGGCGTGGGCGGCGAGGGTCAGAGCAGTCGATGAGCCGCATAGGAAGCGATGCCTCGGGTTTGGCCCAATCGAAGAAGTCTCGGCAACTTGTATGCTCCCGCAGGCATTCGTCAATGCATGTCTTCGCGTAAGCCAACACATCGGGAGTCCCTACACCAAGGGTTCCCGCCCACTCCTTGATCCATGCTGCAGTAGGATTATCTAGATAATGTCAGTTCAGTTTAGCAATCCACGTAGCACGTCTTGCGGCACGTCAAGTGCTACATTGTGGTACGCACCTGCTCCTATGGAGATTTTGAACAATTCTCTACGTTCGATAACCACCATCAAGACTTCGCCTTCCGGTACTCCAATCCACTGCAGAAAGTTTCCGACTGCCAGATCCATCCGAGCGTCATTGGCCGCGCCCTCGAATCGCGTCAACATAGCACCAAAGACGTCCGGCTCGAGACATCGGTACCACATGCAATTTAAGGCTTTGCAAGTCATCAGCTCGTCATGCGAAACAGACCACTCATAGCCCCCGTACCACGCGCCCTCGTGCAACACGAGTGGCACGCTCCGAAGGCCGAACCCTTCAGCGAAAACTCCCTCCCAGCAGTGCGCACAGACGTCATCCGGTCGTGCAGCGGTGGTCCAGGGTATGGTGCGAGCGAGCCCGTCAGGAGACTCGGTCTCGGGGAGATTTGCGTCGAGAAAGGGTGGGGTTGATCGCGGAAGTGGGGTACGGAGGAATTGGTCGAGGAATATACGCAGCCGCTCCGGGGCCGTCATGTCGAATTGAGCTGGGGAAAAGGGCTTCGGAGGAGCAAGGGATGTGTGCGAGTGCTTAGGCGTGGCCCTCGTACAGAGACCGATATGCCACTACTAGCAGTATACGGATCTAGCAGATTTGAACGAGTGAGCCGAGGGTACCAGATGCGCATGCGACGGCGACGAGTCGGAGGCAAATACGAACCCTACGGTGAGGATGATTGTGTCGCAGGTTTATCCCTAGGCCTGTGTAGCAAGGCGAGAATCAAGGCAGCATACCGCGCGACAAGGCGGCTGTAGAGTCAACTCGTGAGTTCTGGAACATGCAGACTCGTTCGGAGTTGGTCAATGTTGCCCGGTAGTAGATGTAGCATGTACTACTACAGGCTACAGCCTGCTGAGCATCACTCGGGCGCACAGTATCATTGAAAGACAGCGATCGGATCTATCCGATAGCCTCATGGGAGGGTCCTCGCGGCCGGGTCTGTTCACCAACTACATGTTGTAGTACGAGCGACGTTGCTTGAGCTCATACATCATTACAGCCTACAGATTCCAGACTGGAAGACAATGAACGGGGGACGAGACAGTCTAGTGATCATATTGTACAGCAGACGGAGACAGCAACCAATATCGACGCTCGCGTATGCACCTTACTTTTCCTGCAGATACAATCGAGAAGGGAAAGGGAACAGAAACGACAGGCATGAACGCACACACAGGCCATGGCACATACCAACATCCCGCGGACAGTGGGCAGTCAACAACAGAGAGAGCGACCATCGTATGAACGACAACGCGAGAGAACTCGGAGGCGCACCTGCCAGTGATGGGATGAAACGAACGTAATGTAATAGTAGTAGTACGAGCTAGACAGTGCATGAAGGCGGGGAGGGGTGGGGGTTGTTTGTACTAGCAGCATCCGTGAAACATAGTCCTCGGGGCGGAAGGAGATAGGGGTAGAGCACACTGAAGGATTTGGCGGTGTAGCCGGTGACTGTGCGGGAGGAGGGAGAGGATCTCGAGGAACCAAGAGTAGATTATGGGGACACCGACGTGAAGTGCGTGCAGGGGGGATGGATCAGTCCGAAAACAGGAAAACAGAACAAATGCATGCGGGAGGGTGGGCGAGAAAGAAGAACAGATGCGATGACGGATTGCGTGGTGGTCGTAGATGGCAAGATGCGCATGGGGGGCATGGATTGCGAAACACCAGTAATAGAGGGAGGAAAGACGGCCCAGAACGATATCACGCGATGCACAGAACATCTAGATGGTTCACTTGGGGGAATACGGGAGAAAGAACTTCGCAGACAGTCCGAGAGGGGCGAGGGAGCAAGGGAGCGCGACGACTCGTGCGGTGCGGGGGATATACGGCCGAAGACACAGGCATAAGTGAAAAAGCGACTGACCGCTCAGAACTCCTTTCTCCGTTGTTGCTGCTGCCACACCGCGAGTGGGACGTCCTCGTCTTCGCTCGACTGCCGTGCCGGGACCGCATGCGCGCTCATGACCTTCTTCACCTTCCCGTTCATCGGCGCCATGGGCTGTGACGGCGCCGCCGTCGCGGACAACGACCGCCCTGGGAGCCGAGCTCCTCCGCCGGCGCCGACCCCACTATACGGCTGCTTCTCCTGTGCGGGCGTATAGCGGTTGTTGGGAGGTGAGCGTGGACGCCGTGTGTTCGGCGACGGCGGCGATGTGGGTGGGGAGCCTGAGCGTGGTGGGGGAGACGTCGACGAATGGTTCAGCGTGAGCACGGGTGGGCCTGATGACGAAACCCAGGTCTGTTCCACCGCGACCGGCGGCATCGCCCCTGGAGGAAGCTGCGGTGCGCCCGTGACAACAAGCGGATATTGCTGTGGTGAGATCGTTGAGGACTCGCCAAGCTCGTAGTACTGATTACTGGCACTGCCCGGGGAACTCGCTGGTCGAGGCTGAGGCTGCACGAGCTGTACAGAGTATTGCTGGTTCTGTGCCGGCGCCCGTGGCGGGTTCTGCATAGGTAATGGCGGCGCAGAAGATGTSCGCATGGGGGCCGACGACGACCCACCAGGTGGCTGGCCATAGCCATAGCCCTGTTCCATCGCACGGTGTTGCATCTCGTACTGTGGTCCYCGCACCGGCGTCTCCGCCCTACGTACGCTGGAGCCAGGGGCACCGCTTGCTGCAGGCTTCGTTAGACTCCCTCGTCGCTGGCTYTCCTTCTTCTCGGCCTTCTCGCGCTCGCGTTCCGCACGCTCCCGCTCCTCTTGCTCCTTCCTCTCCCGCTCTGCCCGCTCTTTCTCCGCCTGCGAGGGGCCGCCGTTAGCGACAGGCTGGCCTGACGCTCCAGCGGCGGCATTCTGGCCTTGACCTTGACCCTGAACCTGGCCCTGGCCTTGGTTCTGGGTCTTGTTGATGACACCGAGGTACCAGAACATGAGATTGCTGATGAGGACCTGCTCGTATAGAGGCCGCCGGGGATTCGCGAGCTTGATATGGCTCAACCGGTATATCGCGCGTTCGACATGGATCGGGTATCGGGCATGCATCCCAAGCTGTGGAGAAGGGGGAGGAACGTAGTTCTTCGAGGACTTGGACGCACCCAGCAGAGCCACAGCAGCCTCCCGACCTGCAGCGCTGTTGGTGAGCGACGGAGGCTCTTCGTGCTTCTTCTTCGAGCCGAAGAGCGATCCGAAGAAGCCGCCTTCCTTCTCCTTTTCGCGCTCTTTCTCCTTCTCCTTATCCTTGTGCTTCTTGCTGCCCTTGTCGCCGCCCCACTTTCCGAACAGCCCTTTCTTGTCCTTCTCACGTCGATGATCTGACCTTTCCGACCGTTCTGAAGGGCTGGGGGACGGTGGTGGGTGGTATAGAGGTNGGGCTCCTTGCAGAGGAGGCCTAGTTTGGTGGGCGCTCTCAGAAGTCGACGGTGATGTCGTGGGTTCCGCTGCAGATGGGGAAGGTGTACGTTGTGGGATGGGAATTTCAGCAGGTGAAGGAGGCGCAAGAGCTCGTTGCGGCTGGGGATGTTGGAGAACAGGAGTGGGGGATGCAGCAGGTGAAGGACCAGGCTCAGGCTCGGGCGATCGAATAGGAGGGGCTTCGTCAACCACTATCTCCGTCACGATGTCGGGACTTCGAGATAATAGCGGCGGTTCCACGGCGTGCTCCCGCTCGGTCTCCTCTTGTACGTACGCATCATATATAGCTGCTTCCACACTGTACGACTCGGGTCGAGGCAGTGGCGGCACTGCAGGAATATCTTCCGCTGACTTAGTCACGCGTCGTATTGTGTCGACGTCGCCGTGATCACTCGATGAGAGATCGCTGGATGAGCGAGGCTCCATGGTCGCAGCCCGACTAAATGACTTTCTTCGACTGCGGGTGGTGGTGAAGCGATGTGCACCCTCACCCGTTCCGGCCTTGCGAATCTTTGTGCGTGCGGTTCGTTTGAGCACCTGGTTGGGAGGAGGTACGATGATAGGAGCATCGAGGTCCTCGCCAGGATCTCGAAGATCGTCCATCTGGTCGATGACTACAACAAAGTCGGCCCTATGCGCGCGCTACGGCAGCATGAAAGACATACCAGATGGCGCAATATTCAGGCTGAGGCTCCTGCGCAGGACGCTCCGCAATTTCGAGGGATCGTCGCTCTTGGACGCCTCCTCTGCAAGTTCCTCCAGCTTTTGCAGATCGTTGATAGTCAACTGCGGCACGTTGGCGTAGATGCTCGTCCGGTTTCGCCGAATGGGCACGACCTTCTCGTCCTTGTCGTCGGCCTCTGCATGCGCAAGGGGGTCATACTGCCTGCTCAGCATGGACTTTTTGCGTCCGAGTCCAGCGGAGCTGAGCGAGTTGGAGCGACCTGGGGCAGGAGCGGATCCGTCCGGAGCGGCGCGTGCATGCTCTTGGAGGAACTCCTTGAACTCTTTTGGAGCAAGTTCTGGGTGAAGGCGAGCGGGAACCCAGAAGAGATGGAACGGATCGTCTTGTGCGGGTACTGGACTGAGCTCCGAGTGGCTGTCGTGCGAGCTGCTGCTCTCGTCGTCTGGAGGAGACCAGTACGCCGCCTGAGCCTGGGAAGCCTCACTGGGGAGATCGGGGTCGAGGATGAGRGATCCANGGACACCTTGTGCGGTGGACCGCCGCCTGAGGTCGCGGAGAGCTTCGACCTCGCGCTCAATCTCGAGTTGTGAGGGCTGCATTGCGTGCTATTGGCGGCGTGCACACTGGGTCAGAATGACCAATGCGGCGAGTACAAGATACGTACCCGCGATGCGTGATAGCGAGCGAGAGGATGAGGACGTCGTGGCGGACGGCGTGGAGAGGAAGAGGAGGACGGAGGGAGGAGTTGGGACGATGTGCTTTACGGTTAGCGGCTGCGTTATGCACTTCGCCTCCCCTCGCACTCGACAGTCCCCTCGGCGGCCCCTGGTCCGTCTTCCGGCCGTCGGCCAGATTCCTTCTCCGCCGCACTCCGATAACAGCTTTATCCTTTCAGTTCTATTACCGCTAAGCGGAGATTACCAGCGGAGTTCACTTGCGCAACACCTTCCCTGTCACTACGAGTACATTTCCTCTGTCTCCGGAGCGAAGCCACAGTACAACCTGTGCACGGCGACACCGACGGAGGACCTTCATGAATTGTTCTCATGACTATCCACTACATGCTCAGCAGTCCTGCGATAGCTATTGCCGCTCAAATTGCCTCAAGTCCGAACATGCTGAGTGTTGCGATCTCGTAAAGCTGCTATGTCATTAGTGTAAACCCTTTTCCGGTCAAAGGCGCCACGCGGATCGTAGTATATTCTTGGCCCACCTGCACCAAGACCTGCACATCCTCGCGTGCGTTGAAGTCGACTGCAAGGAAAACGGKNTWGTGAGAACACTGGCCAAGAYYAACRCCATCTAGTCTAAGCWATTGTCGCAATTGTATCATGCAGCYTGAAGGCAGGCGCAYAAGGAGACATTGTATGGRTACATGTATCMCCCCAGCACCGCTCCATTAGGCTGAAGCCGATCGGGAGTGGTAATTCGTACGCGAGATGTGCCTTTGACGTACAAGTTCTGCTGATCAGCGTCGTCGGATATCTTAGTGATTTTGTCGGACCGAGGACGACAAGGCGACAAGCATTTACATGRGCCCTCGACGTATGTAGCATACATAGTCTGTACGAACACACCTTCCAATTCTCAGTGAYAYAAATKTCTAGCACTCCGCARCTKGTTRACGCCTCATTACTCGCCRCACTRCGTTCATRGCTGCCAGATGGRCGCGATTGRGTTCCGCAGTAGATACTGAAGCRCRCTAGTAGCNNCNAG
>JAPEVG010000471.1:0-24086 GCA_029747595.1 Trametes cubensis
GGGGAAAGAGGGGAAAGAGCGTATGATGTTCGAAGGGCGCGGGTTGCCCGTAGTTATGTCGACCGGATTTCAAGCTCCGCACTGGTTCTGTACAGTTCCATTCCCGTGACCAAGACGGTGGTCAGAATCGAGCGCGCGGGTTATGAGGAACTGGCAAAGCAAACGCGAGATTGGGCTGAAGTTGCAAGACATTGGAAGATGGTTGCAAAGTGGTTGTGAGGCGCCGTCATGACTACGGCGCTTACAATCGCGCCAATCATGATGCTGAGAAAATAATTCATTAAATTAGATTATCAACAGTCCAATCCTCGCACCCAATGTAACATCGGCGCCGTTTTTGCGATGCCCATGCGTAAGTCTTGTGCACTGCTTTACGATGCAGTAGATGCCCCACAATGTCAGAAGGGCTTCATATTCAATATCGCCGATACGTTGGCCAAGAACGTGAATCCAGTGGAGCAACGAATGCTTATACTTGATGTCCCCGATACCGCCCCCGGGGCCCGTTCTGAGGATCCCGGATTCTCTTCGACAGTCATTCACAAACTGTCTGCAGAGCCGTCCGATGCGACGTTGGCTGCAATAGAGAATCTTGAGACGCATCAGCGTATCCGTCCTTGAAACGGCGGTATGGTCCGATGCCGCTCACGCGCAAGAATACGGGAGTCGTGCGGGGCGGTCTCGGGCGGCTGGTGTGGGTCCTGCGCTGTCAATACCACATCAGACCCGACGAGGTGTTCCGTACACTGTCCAGCACAGACGGGTCTGCCCTCAGAGCTGCGAGCATTACTAACATAGAGAATGTCAGAGAAACATCATAAACAGTAAGCTCTCGCCTTACTTTGTTTGCAGGTTTCTCGACCATACTCGGTACAACTCGGGAGATGCCTACGCATGATTCAGCCTGACATTGAGACAAGAGGTGTATAGGTCTATATTCCTCGAACTAAGGGCACTGGAGGTGCTAGAGAAGCTCCCCTCATCTGCCCGCATAAACTTTCCTTGAGTAAGTGCTCGTGACATATCGTCGACACAACAACTGGCTTTCCCTTAGACTATTGGCGGTGAGCCACGATTATCACACCCTCTTGGTTGAGTGCATTCAGTACAGATGGGCAAACACAGTAGCTGCAGCAGACTCACTTCGCACACCTGTGCCCTATCGTATCTCGTGGTGCTGCGCAGTACAGCAAACTCGCGAACGCGGTCGATGCAGACATGACTCAAGAGTCGACTCCCCGCACTTCCTTTCCGATAGATTTGATAACTTAACAATATTCCATGTAATTCCATGTCCAAGGGCCCAGGACCGCATACAATCGGGAGCAGACTCGGAGGGTGCGATGTCAATGCGTAGTCCCTACATCTATGCTGCGGTACGAGCTACCACAGTCATGCTGTCAGTGCTGTATACGTGCAAACACGGCATTCGCACATACAATGTATATGCGCCAAAGGGCTCAGTGAGAAGAGCCTGCCACGTTGTTGGTGCGGGCTTGGAGGTGGCGCGCGTTAACTGCCACGAAGTGGTACAGCACCACGGTGAACATCGCCAGCATGCCCAGCGAGTTCGCAAGGTTGTAAAGAGTGTTATGGGACATCATTTTGACCTAACCATAGACCGAACAATGAGTAACGTAGCAGCAGGACGCGTTGCAGACGAAAGAAAGTACGGACCAGACGTCGTGGTCGACCGCCAAGAGTGTTTTGGCTTGTTTGGCTCGCTCAGTGTCGGGACGAGCGCGCCTTGCGAACTCTCCCGAAGACACCGTCAACAACGACGACCGCTGCTTTTCTCCTCCTCTCTCCATTATCCGTTGTCTCTTGCTCATAGTCTGCGACAATGAGGCCCACTGAAGCCCGCCTCGGCGACATGCCTGGCCGTAAGTACTCCACTCGTGTCATATTTGTGTACTGTCGTTGACCTGGTGTTTACAGCCAAGGTCTACGTGAGTGCTATGATCATACCCGGTGTTTCCGCATGAGATTCTGAGTGAATGCGCGGTTCAGAGCGTTTGGTGGGGTGACAGGGGCGTTCAGAAGCAGAAGGGCATCGTCACGTACTGTGCGTATTTCACTACCGGGCTTCGCTGGGCACTGCTAACCTCTGCCCCCTCTTCGCAACTGCATCTATTCCCCGGGTATCACCGGCTCGATGCAAACGTTGCTATTTCGTGTCGCCATATGTAGCTCTGTCGCCTTTCCGGCAGCGCGCGGCGAAGAACATGTTCAGCAGCTGGATTTTCAACGGTTACCGCCGTATCGCCTCGCAAGCTGTTTACTGGGCCATTCCTTTCGCTATGGGTACGTTGTGCATCAAGCCTGTTCTTCCCAATCTTTCACTACACACCACCCGTGATTGTCGCGGACTTATACATTCATCCCTTCTCGTATTTCGTTCCCCATTTTACTTCCCGTATCAAGCTTGGCACGTTCCTTGGTATTCTGACCTCGAATACTCCATCACTAGGCTACGGCATCTATTCGTGGGCGAAGCGCGTCGATGCGTGGCAAAACAGCAAGGCCGGGCACCTCGCGGGCCACGGTGCTCACTGAACACTATAGACTGCATGTACACTTCGGGACGCACCGTGCCTCTTCTAGCGCTGGTGCCTAATTCATCCGTCTTTCCTACGCCTCTGAACCGCCCATTGTGCCGTGCTCAATCAAGTGCACATCTTCCGTCAATTCAGTAAGTCCCGTCCGCTCATAGCAACATTTCAGCGTAATCCTGGCCACCATGCGAAGAAGTATGCAACATGTCGTCATGCTCCGAACCGTAATGTTCGTTTCCGTGAGCGCACGGTATTTTAGCGTCATCAAATTCTGACTCGTCCGCCTGGATCACGCGGGCGCTTCAGGATACAAGCCCCCTAAGACACCGAGTCACAAAGTTAGTGGCCGCCGATTGTAATGGACCCACTAGTCACTGCATAGAACGACAGAGGGGCGATAAGTCACTCTCCGCCCATCATGAGTCAATATCATCAGCACTGATATAAAGCAACGCGGAGGGGGCGTGGCACTTATCTACGCCTCCCTTCAAGACAAGCCCTCCGCTCCCTCCGAGTTCCCCTCCCCAGACGCAACACAACCACTCGACATGACCGTCCGCCCGACCAAGCAAAGCCTTGTGACGACCGTCCGGAAACGTTTGGGGAGGGAACTCACTCGGGACGAACTCATGCGGCTCGCGCGCGCTATGCAGGCCCGGCAGCTTCAGCAGCGAGTTTATAAGCCTCGGTGAGCAGCGAGCACCGTTTTTCCCCGCGCGTGGTGCTGACGGATCCTCCAGCATGGAACTGTGGGACGATGGGGAGAGCGAGAGGGTCACCGCGGTGTTCGAGCTCCCGGGGCTGGGGCCGAACGAGGTCCTTCTCGATGTCGTCGACGGGCGGCTTATCGTGAGTGGGGAGCGCCGCCCGCGGATGCCGAGCTTTCAGCGCCCGGGCGGCATTGCTGGTCAGTCCAAACCCTTGGTTGGGACCACGACGAGCACGCTGCAAGTCCGGGAGTTGAAGTATGGCACGTTCCGCCGTGTGATCGCCATGCCGGAGGGCTGCACTGTGAGTCCGCACGCGTCGTTCCAACCCGTAGACCCCGCTGACCAGTTCTGTTGTCCTCGGTCTTTGCAGACGAACGACTTACAAGCAACCCTCGAGAATGGCATGCTCACCGTCACTTGGCCGCGCCACCCTCTCACAGACATAGCTCGCATGCAGGAGGTCCATTCCCCGACTCCCAAGATTGCCCATGAGGGTAACAACGACAATAACGACGCTTTCCCCGATTCCTCTCCCCGCTCGTTTTCTGGCGACCTCGACGCTTCCCCCGCCTCTGCCTAGTTGCTGCTATCCACCTATCCTACACGATATATACCTATTTGCCCCCGGAAGGTATTCTGCTATGTTACAACAGGTCAATCTGTACAGTACTATAGGATGATACATGTCTCTCTACTCTGGCTATCTCCGGATCCGTCGAGCCAACTTCGAGCTCGACGTCCGCGGTTGCTTGTCAGGCTGATAAGATCCGAGTGGGAGCTATAGATTAGATAAGATCTGTTCCGGTAGAAATACGACTTGCCTGATCGCAATGGTGAAGACTTGGAGGTATACGGCCACCACGACAGCCTGCATGGCTGAGCGTTCGGTGCCCATAGTTGAACTGCTCGAGGTATAGGGACCGGCCGAGTCTATCTCCACTAGACTGGTTTGAATTCAAAACATCACTCTTGGCCTGGCTATCTCCTACCTTCGGATTATACTTCGATTACTTTCGATCTGTCTTGAAGAATGTACCAATTCTCTGCGTGCATACACTCTTGTGTACCATCCTTGAATGAGGTGGCTACAAAGATAAGCCTTCGCGTACTTAGCGTGATTATCGCGAGTAAGTAGACGCGGTTGAGATAAGATTAGGAATTGTTAGAAATGCCGGGCCGCCTGATGAGGATGACTCGCGACGACGAGGGAGGAAAGCTGGAATGCTCAGGCTGCATCGATTTCCACTCCAGCACCTTGTTTCTCGCCCTCTGTATATAGTTCCCCGTCCTCCACTCCGTCGTCCACCTCTTGCTGCACATTTCTCCCTCTCTCGCTCGCATTCGACCAGCATGACCACCCCGGTTGCGTCCTCGTCGCAACCCGCGCAGATCCCTGCGCTCGAGAGCCCTCATCAGGAGGGCACGAAAAAGTCCAAGGATAAGAAGGCGAAGGACACCGGGTCTGCACATCCTCTAGAGGTGCGTTAAGACACTACTTTCGGACCTGCACGCGATTTCTGACGCACTATGTAGCTCAACCCGCGCCCCGAGTACTTCGATCACCGCCTCAAAATCTTCGAGAAGCTCAAGGCAGAGTACGACGAGTGGGTGAAGAGTACGTCCAACGAGCATGTATGCGCCTTCTCGATTCTCACTGGTGTTGTCGATCTAGACCAACCACGGCAAGAAATTGCTGTCACGCTCCCCGATGGCTCTCAGCGCAAGGGCATTAGCTGGGAGACCAGTCCTATGGATATCGCGAAGGAGATCTCCAAAGGTCTTGCTGACCGTGTAGTCATTGCCAAAGTGAGTCACACGCTTCTGTGGGGTTAGCTTCCCACTGTTAGATTCGCAGAGCTAACACGCTACAGGTCAACGGCGAGCTTTGGGACCTCGAACGCCCGCTCGAGGCTTCGTGTAATCTAGAGCTGCTGGACTTCGAGCACCCAGAAGGAAAGCGCGTATTCTGGCACTCATCAGCGCACGTACTGGGAGAAGCTGCTGAACGTCACTATGGCTGCCACCTGTGCATCGGTCCTCCGACCGACGATGGTTTCTTCTATGAAATGGCTATCCAGGACAGGTCTGTCGATCTTGCATTGTTGACTGCGTTGCGTGCCGTCGCGTACTGATGTCTTCCCCAACATCTAGGCCAGTCGTCAACAGCGACTACCCCGCCCTCGAGAAAGTTGCGGACATGGCGATCAAGGAGAAGCAGAAGTTCGAGCGTCTTGTCGTGCCCAAGGAGACACTGCTGGAGATGTTCGGGGTGAGTAGACTTCGCATCCCATAGTCTTCGTGATACTTACTGCCTTTGCACAGTACAACAAGTACAAGAAATATATCATCGAGACAAAGATCCCTGACGGCACCTCTACCACTGTGTACCGTTGCGGACCGATGGTCGACCTGTGTGTTGGCCCCCATATCCCGCACACCGGCAGGATCAAGGCTTTCATGGTCACGAAGGTGCGAGATCCATAGCCAGACACACCCATGAGACGCTCACGAAGTGATCGTGATCAGAACTCGGCTTCGTACTTCCTGGGCGACGCCAACAACGACTCGCTCCAACGTGTCTACGGTATCTCCTTCCCCGACAAGAAGCAGCTGACGGAGTACAAGAAGTTCCTCGAGGAGGCTGCGAAGCGTGATCACAGAAAGATCGGCAAGGAACAGGAGCTGTTCTTCTTCAATGACTTGAGTCCTGGGAGCTGTTTCTTCCTACCTCACGGTACTCGCATCTACAACACGCTTGTCGAACTCATGCGGGTACGTCTTCCCTTTACCTCCACATTGCTTATTGCTCACGATTAGTCGTTAGTCCGAGTACTTCAAGCGTGGCTACCAGGAGGGTATGTGACTGCCTAGCCTAATCGGAGGTGTAGACATCTGACGCTCGTCATAGTCATCTCGCCCAACATGTACAACAGCAAGCTATGGGAGACCTCCGGGCACTGGCAGAACTACAAGGACGACATGTTCACGCTCGACGTCGAGAAGGAGAAGTGGGCGCTGAAGCCGATGAACTGCCCGGGCCACTGCCTCATCTTCGACTCGCGCGACCGGAGCTACAAGGAGCTCCCGATCCGCATGGCCGAGTTCGGTATCATCCACCGCAACGAGGCGTCGGGCGCGCTCACGGGCTTGACCCGCGTGCGCCGCTTCGTGCAGGACGACACGCATGTGTTCTGCATGCCATCGCAGGTGTGTGCTGGACGGTGCGATGAACGAGATGGGCGCTGATGGGCTCGGTAGATCGAGGACGAGATTGCGGCGCTGTTCGACTTCATGCAGCACATCTACGGCCTGTTTGGCTTTGAGTTCCACCTCGAGCTCTCGACTCGCCCGGAGAACTACCTCGGTACGATCGAGACCTGGGATGCGGCCGAGGATGTAAGAACACGCTCCCTCTTATCGTCTCGTCGTTTTTTGTCATATACTCACGCATACATTCGAAACAGCAACTCAAGAAGGCGCTCGAGAAGTTCTACCCGGGCAAGTGGGAGATCAACCCGGGCGACGGCGCGTTCTACGGCCCCAAGATCGACATCACCATCCGCGACGCGCTCCGCCGCGCGTTCCAGTGCGCGACCATCCAGCTCGACTTCCAGCTCCCCGAGCGGTTCAATCTCAAGTACCGCTCTGCGGACGAGGCCGCCGCTGCGGATGCGGGCAAGCCCCCACCGCGCCCGGTCATCATCCACCGCGCGATCCTGGGCAGCCTGGAGCGCTTCATTGCGATCATTACGGAGCACTTTGCTGGCAAGTGGTGAGTGGCGAACATGTTTATGTTGTAGCGCTTTTGGGTGTAGGATACTGATATGGGCGTGATTGTGTGAAGGCCATTCTGGCTCTCTCCTCGCCAAGTCCTCGTCGTCCCCGTCGCTGTGCCTTACGTGAGTCCTGTTCGCACCATCATATAATCTAAATTACTGACGGCGCCTCTATGCAGAGGGAGTACGCCTCAGAGGTCGCGGACAAGCTCAGCAAGCTTGGTCTGTACGTCGATGTCGACAACGGCGAGAACACGCTCCCGAAGAAGATCCGGAACGGCGAGATCGCACAGTACAACTTCATCCTTGGTGAGCCTCACACGTCGTCTTGTCCTTAGAGTATACTGACCCTCACGGTATTTCAGTCGTCGGGCAGGACGAACTCGATTCGCGCTCGGTCAACGTGCGCAACCGCGACGATGTCGGGACGAAAGCGCGCACGGAGACTCTGCCGCTGGACGTGATCGCGGAGAAGCTCCTCGCGTTGAAGACGTCGCGGAGCCTGCACAACAAGCTGCAGTAGACCCGGGTTGATGGTGAAATTCAGGGATCAGGGTCGATGTGATTTTGTAAACGTATGTGCTTACTTCCTGCGGTACGCCTGGCGAGACAATACAGCAGTGCATCTTGATCCTTTTCACACTGAGTCCCGACCACCGCCACCACTACCACCACATCGGCGGAGTTGTTGGAGCGCCTTTGGCGTCTGACGCGTTTTCTATGAAGAACGACGTGCGTATGTTTCCCAAGCACTCCCACTCGCGCAGATGGGAAGATAAGGGAAGGTACATCTGAGGTCGAGGAGGTCCATCAACAACGTGATCTCTTCCCTCGTATAAGTGTTGGCTTTCTCGTCCCCACGCAGGGATATCAACACGAGCCCATCCTGGTGGATTTCGAAGATCCCCAGCTCTCGGTGAGTGTTGGTCTACTACGCCTACCATGTATGAATCTTGCTGATGTGCTTCTAGACATATTCCCATTGCAGTGGATATGTCCCACATTTACTCTGACGCCACCGCCCTTGAGTATGCGATGAGGCGGCCTCCGCTGCCTGTTCTGACTTTCGTAATCTTCCCCGACATCGCTCTCGCATGCATCATGGCACTGCGTCCGCCATTTGCGATCCGACTAGGAGCTTCATTACTTCTGCTCTCCGCCGCCTTCTACGCCACGGCGACATACACGCTCGGGGCCCCTGTGAGCGACTACTCCATGGGCAGCGTAGGCTTCGGGAACATGGTGCTCAACATCACGCTGTTCACGTGGCTCGCAGACCCCATCAAGGACTTCCGGTACATCAAGGAACCTGCACCGTTGACGGCGGAGCCGTTCATCAAGAGGCTCTGGTGCGCGATCTGCATCATGCACAATCAGCGCCTCGTTGGTACGAATGCTCAGGTACCCAGTGGCGTCCGAAGTCGACGTCGTCCGCCGTTCCCACATCCCGTCTGGAGGATGCTGATGTCTTTGTGATCTCGCCACACCCACAGGTAGCGAATGTGCCTCCGCTGGCTCCGGGGTCGCGCTGGCAGTATCTGCGGCGGAGAGTCCGCCAGCTGCTGGTCGGCATGGCCATCCTCGACGTCGTCGAGTCCTGGATCCATACCCACCGCCACTTGTACATGCCCGCCACTGCGCCTCTACACTTTCCCGCAGGCCTTCGTGGGTTTGTGGCCCAGTCCGCGTGCATGGTTCCGTGGTTCGTCATGGTGTACATGACGGTGCAGCTGCCGTACCTCATCTGTGCTATCCTAGCTGTGGGGCTCCGGGTGGGCAATGGGGACCCTGAAGCTTGGCCGGACTTGTTTGGCAATGTGGCTGATGCTTACACTCTGCGAAACCTGTGGGGGTATGTCTAGATTCACGGATGGTCGTCTTGTCGTCGGTGTTGTTCGTGCTTACAGACGGTGTGTACAGGAAAGTGTGGCATCAAAGTTTTCGTCGTGTACGTGCAACGCCCCCCGCTATTAAATGCCAAACAGCAGGCCAGCTCACTGTTATTCCTTCAGCACTTCTGCTACTGGGGTAAATTCGTCGTGCGCGTGCTCCGCATTCCGCGCGGCACCTGGCTCTCGTCGCAAGTGCAGATCCACGTCGCCTTCCTGCTCTCCGCGTTCCTCCACTGCATGGGGGACCTGATGATCGGCAAAGAGCACGTCGGCCGCTCCCTGTGGTATTTCGTCATCAACGGCATGGCCATCACCTTCGAGGACACCGTCATCGCACTCGCGAAACGTGCTGGATATGGCGCTGCTCAGGCGCAGACAGGACCTCCATCGTACCCACTGCGTATCCTGGGCTACGCGTGGGTGGTTTTATGGTGCATGTGGTCTGGCCCGATATACAAAGACTGGCTGCTCGAGTCTGGTGTCCACTTGGGCAACTTCCTGCCCTACTCGCCCGTTCGCTCGCTGATACTGCCCGCATTGTGAGTTCACTACCTCTGTGTCCGTTTCTCCACCCGTAGCTGCCTGGCTCACTTTTGGCGGGCAGGTATGAAGCCATTGACGTTTCTTAGCTCGTGGATTCACACTCATACAAAGCCTGATTCCAGCACAGACTATTATTCTGGACATGGTGCAACGACTAGCATGTATTGAGTAGGAGCCCACATCCTCTGTTGTTGTAGACTGTAACTTGTCGTATTTATCCGCTGTATATCAGCTTGCAACGGTGATGACTCTTAGAAATATTATTGCTGGTGCAGATTTGCTCATCAAAATCTAGAGAACCGTGTGTTACTTTGAACCCCGTCAGATACCGAAGGCGCCCCAACAGTTCCGCCGATGTGGTCAAACTGCTCTGTTATGTGTGTCTCGGCAGGTATACCACTCGAAGTCAGCACATACGTCTATTCATCACATTTATCCAAGACCCAGGGTTTGGAAATCAGTCCGTGTCTACTGCAGCTTGTTGTGCAGGCTCCGCGACGTCTTCAACGCGAGGAGCTTCTCCGCGATCACGTCCAGCGGGAGAGTCTCCGTGCGCGCCTTCGTCCCGACATCGTCGCGGTTGCGCACGTTGACCGAGCGCGAGTCAAGTTCGTCCTGGCCGACGACTGATTTACCAGAAGGGTCAGTATGCGTTTGAGAATAACGACATGTGAGGCTCACCAAGGATGAAGTTGTACTGTGCGATCTCGCCGTTCCGGATCTTCTTCGGGAGCGTGTTCTCGCCGTTGTCGACATCGACGTACAGACCAAGTATGCTCAACTTGTCCGCGACCTCCGAAGCATACTCTCTCTGCACAACAGCGCATTCAGGGATCTCCACTATACATGTGATGCAATGAATACTTACGTAGGGGGCAGCGACAGGGACGACAAGGACTTGACGGGGAGAGAGCCAGAATGGCCTATAAAAGACCAAAATGTCAGCATCCTATAATCATGCACGCTACAATATGGACGGCACATACCATTTCCCGGCGAAGTGCTCAGTGATAACCGCAATGAACCGCTCAAGACTGCCCAAAATCGCACGGTGAATCATTACGGGTCGCGGGGGAGGCTTGCCCGCATCGGCGGCGGCAGCTTCGTCCGCAGAGCGGTACTTGAGGTTGAACCGCTCGGGAAGTTGGAAATCGAGTTGAATGGTGGCACACTGGAACGGTCGGCGGAGAGCATCACGGATGGTGACGTCGATCTTGGGGCCGTAGAAAGCGCCGTCGCCCGGGTTGAGCTCCCATTTGCCGGGGTAGTATGTACAGTGACTTCCAAAACTGTTTCCAGAAATCTCAGATTTGCACGATTTTCCGAATATCTCTGCAATGGCTGAATGAAATATTATCATTCAAAATATGTTCAGTAGCTATACTTCACAGCTTTCCAATGACATATTGTTACGCTTTCGAGCGTGACTCTTAAACTATCAAGCCTTAAGACGTCAATGAATAGAGAGCTTGTATCTATTCAGCTACTAGCCCTAGCTTGTCGAAGATAAGCGCGTAGTAGTATTTGCAGTTGAAAGCGAGTTAACGAGCAACCAAAGTCGTATTTCGCGAAGAGACTGAAAGCTGAGGGTCGCTCTATGGCGTCGCCTCTTATATACATGTACACCAGCCTGTAGATGGAATGTTCTAGCGTATATAAGGACTTTCTGGTATGTAGTAGTCAGCGCTAGTCGAACCTAGTAACACTGTGGCAGTGCTGCTGTGCGCTGCGCAGAAGCGCCTGTGCACTGTGCAGAACGACTGTGCACTGTGCAGAAGTGACTGTGCATAGAAAGTCCTAGACAATACGAGACTGTTCCATAGAATCCGCCATATACAGTCGTAGCTAGAGTCCCAGAGCTCGCCATGCTCGTATCGTACAGAGTAAGTACTAGGAAATGTTACTAGTTCGTTGAGACGACGCAATACCTATCGTACATTCGTAACATCAGCTCCCCCTCTGCTGAAGGTCGTCCTCGACCTTAGAGGTGAACGATAGCGTTAGTTCTCTCGACAACCTCCGGACGGAAGACGTCCAAGGAGATTTCGACGAGCTCCGCGTCGCTACCTACTGCTCGAATGCAGTCCCATTGAGCCGTCTCTGCCGCTGACATGCCTAAAGCCTCGCGATAAGTAGTCGCGATGCATTCAGCGTCGACCTTGAAGGCGGGGTAATTTCCACGCCTGGCGATGACGTCGTCAATGAGTAAGGAGGCGGCTTGGGTGGTCCTGACCGAAGCTTCCGGCCATCGGAGATGGTATGCGACCATGATCCGAACGTCAGAGATGCCGAAAGAACTGTTAGGGACCATGAAGATGTCGCCTCGAGAGTTGATGTAACCGAAACGGTCTTCTCCGGTTCCTCGAAAGAAGCCGCACCGTCCATGGGGTTCCTCGACGTGCTTGGTGATCGCAGTCGGGGGAGGAGGAGGAGGAGAAGGAGCCCTTACTGCGACTTTCAGGGCCTCGTGGAACTCATCTTCAGAGAGTTCGTCGATCGTGCTAAGCTCGAGGTGTCCAAGCTCAGGCAAGGGGTCGAAAGACTCGACTTCCTCATAAGAAGAGTCAGAGCTCGAGGAAGATAGGGTTGGAGTCGACCCTTCAACTGTCGTACCCCATTTGATAGCTTCCTCCTCGGGATCAGGAGTGGAAATCTTCCAGGGGTCAGTCGAGGGAATGGACCATCCGCTATCGGAGCGTACCTCGTCTTCATCCTCTTCCTCATCTGAGGAGTCGACCTCAATAGGCTGAGGGTAGTCGTCGAGGCGCTGCGGCCAAAAGACATGTCCCCAGCTATGCGTACCATGCTGGTTACGCAGGGGCATCAGGTCCGAGAGGGCTCCCGCAACCTGGGGGTTGGCGAGCATGGATAGCACCTTCTCTGCTCCTTGGATTACAGCGTGGTAGGCCTCGCTCGCAACTTGATCCACTTTCTTCTTCTCTGATCTGGGCGCCGACGTCTTCTTGTTGTACCGGACAAGAACCGAGTACGAGGGAGCGGCCCTAGCGAGGGCGCGGTAGACGTCGATGAGGTCTTTGACCTCAGGGAGATGGGCAATCCGGGCCTCGACATGGCTGTAGAGGTCGGGGTGCACGATGACCCAGCCAATACGATCAGCGAGAGTGCCTTCGTCGTTGCACGAGACAGTGTGTCGGGGAAGATGGTTGTAGAACACTGTTCGCCGTTCCCGAATGAAGTTGGGAGGACGGGGAATGTTGCGACGAGTAGCCTCAGAGAAGCGACGACCAGTAAGACGAGTTTGAGTGTGAACCATTGTGAGAGTATGAAAAATTGTTTGGAAAGTCTGAGAATATTCGAGGAAATATTTGAGTGGGCAGTGGGTTGAGTCTTTCACGACAACTTGTGCCTCTTCTTATAGTTGCGCAGGATTGACTGCGCATTCTTGAGATGTCTTTCTGGTTCCCAAGAATTTTCCGACGCGGGCCAGCCCTTCCAAGCCACTAGATACTGTTTTCGGGTACCTCGGGTACGGTGGCTCAGAATTGCTTCTACCTCCCATTCCGCTCCTTCAGTCGATTCTGGAGTGGGAATCGGTGGAGGTCGGACGTAGTCTGGTCCGTGCTCCTTAGTTGTGTGGTACGGAGTAAGTAGCGCTGCGTGGAAGACGGGGTGTATCTTCCATTTCTCCGGAAGCTTTAACTTAAATGTAACCGGTCCCAAGACCTTGACGATGGTGAACGGTCCCACTCGTTTTGGAATTAACTTCCTGGAGACATATGGAAGTCTGAGGTTCTTTGTATCGAGAAGAACCTTGTCTCCGAGCTTCAATGGAACTTGCGCAGCGGGGAGCCTTCTTGACATAGCTGCGGCGGCCTGCGCATGCGCAGCTATTGTATTCTCCCTGGCTTCCTGAAGACTTTGAAGCCTCTGCTCCGTACTTGGATGCTTTGGGGTTGTTCGGACTGTCCCAGCGGCCTCTGGCTGAAACCCGTAGAGGAGCTCAAAAGGGGATTTTCCCGTGACAGAGTGTGTCCGCTGATTGTGCGCGAATTCGAATTGAGGCAGCCGTCTGACCCAGTTCTCCGGATTGTTAGCACAGTAGAGCCGAAGTGCTAAGTCGAGTTCTTGATTGACTCGCTCCGTTTCTCCATCTGTCTGAGGATGGTAGGCCGTGCTGAGTGCCGTTTCAATTCCGAGGCTGTTGTGTAATTCCTTGAATGCCTTGGAGATGAATTGCAGCCCTCGATCCGAGATGACCTTCGCGGGTAGTCCGAATCTGCGATATACATCCCTTTGCAGAATATCCATGGCTCCTTCCGCCGTGATATTTTTGGTGCAAGGGGAAAATACCGCTGCCTTGGATACATCATGATCGACTACCACTTGGACGGCATTAAATCCATCCGACTCCGGTAGGTCTGTGATATAATCCATAGTAATTGTCCGGAAAGGCCTAGTATCCCCACTGTGTTGAATGGGAATTAAGCCTGGTTTAATGGGATGCGTATTGACCTTGCTTGTTTGGCAAGCGGCGCAACCTTTGACGTATTGCACAATGAATTTCCGCATGCCTGGCCACATATATTCCCGTTTAACCAGATCATAGGTTTTCTGGACTCCTGGGTGTCCCATAATCGGTGCGTCGTGATGCATCTTGACTATATCACAATACAATTGATTATCTGGTGGAACGTATACTCTGTTCTTGTACAGGAGTATTCCGTCGTCGTCGGACCAATCCTCTGGTTTGCCGAACTCTGGGCGTTTGGTAGCCTTTCCTTTTAGAGTAATGTACTCCACTACCGAGTTGTCCCGTAGCTTGCTATCACGAATGAGCTCTTGTAGCTCAACGTTGACAGCTTTGGCAAAAAGTTCTGGTCCAAGTAATACGACGTCCTTGTTGTCATTTTCCCCCCCCGTCATGCCCTGATCTCCGAGAAAGAGCGTCTGCTTGAGTGAGGGATTTTCCGGGTTGGTGCTTGATTACGATGTTGAACTCCGAGAGGAATAAATGCCATCGCGCCTGCCTGCGATTTAACTTCTGCGCCGTACGGAAGTAGGTCAGATTTTTGTGATCTGATAGGATTTCTGTAGGGTATGGGGAGCCCTGCAAAAAANTGTTGCCATGCTTCGAGAGCTCGAACAATGGCCAACAATTCCCTATCATAAATCTGATAGTTCCGTTCCGCAGGAGTAAAGGACTTGGACAAATAGGCACAAGGATGCCATAGTCCGTCCTGTCCTTGCTGTCGTAATACAGCACCTGTTGCAACCTTAGAAGCATCGCACTCAATCTGAAATGGTTTCTCCGGGTCCGGGATTTGCAGGATCGGTTCTTCAGTAAACCGCTTCTTGAGTGTGTCGAATGCTTTCTGACAGTCAGAGGTCCACAGAAAAGGCTGGTCCTTCTTGGTTAATTCCGTGAGGGGTCGGACTATCTTTGAATAATCCCGAATGAACCGTCGGTAGAAATTACCGAACCCTAGGAATGCCTGAACCTGCTTGACTGTTTTCGGTGGTTCCCACTCGATAATTGCCTTGAGCTTTACTGGATCCATAGCGACTACTCCTGGCCGGATTATTGATCCTAGGAATTCGACTTCTTGTCTGTCGAATTCGCATTTTTCCGCCTTGAGGAATAGGTCACTGTCTTTGAGTCGTTGTAAAGTTCTCCGTGTCCGTTCGTGGTGATCCTCGACATTGTCTGAGAATATCAGGATGTCGTCCATGTAAATGACCATCCATCCTTCCTGGAGCATGTCTCGGAAGAGGTCATTCATCATGTTTTGGAATGTGGCCGGTGCGTTGCACAAACCAAAAAACATGACTGTTGGTTCGAACAATCCGCTGGGTGTTATAAACGCAGCTTTCCACTCATCACCCTCCTTGATGCGAACATTATTGTACCCTGCTCGCACATCGAGTTTGGTGAATATTGTGGCCCCTTTCAGCCGGTCAATGATGTCGCTGATGAGCGGCAAGGGATATGCGTTTTTAATAGTCCCCTCGTTAAGAGCCCTGTAGTCTTGAACAGGTCGCAGACTCCCATCCTTCTTGGTGACAAAGAAAAATGGCGAGGCTAGTGGAGACTTGGATTTTCGAATGTAGCCCTTGTTACGATGTACGATAGGTATTGCGGCATCTCTATGGACTGGTAACGTTGTCTGATACTTACGCTGTACGATACGAATGTGGCAGACTCTAGGCTTGTAGTTACGGTTCTTACAGACAGGAATGGTCTTGTATTATCCAGGACACTCTAGGACTTTCCAGCACAGTTACTTCTGCACAGTACACAGTCGCTTCCGCGCAGTGCACAGGCGCTTCTGCACAGTCCACAGTAGCACTGCCACAGTGTTACTAGGTTCGACTAGCGCTGGCTACTACGTACCAGAAAGTCCTTGTATACGCTAGAACATTCCGTCTACGGGCTTGTGTACATGTATATAAGAGGCGACGCCATAGAGCGACCCTTAGCTTTCAGTCTCTTTGCGAATTACGACTTGGTTTACTCGTTACCTCGCTTTCACTGCAAATACTACTACGCGCTTATCTTCGACAAGCTAGGGCTAGTAGCTGAATATATATAAGCTCTATATTCATTGACGTCTTAAGGCTTGAGAGTTTAAGAGTCACGCTCGAAAGCGTAACAGCCCTTCTCGAGGTTCTCTGCAATGAATTTGTCGAGTTCTATACGTTCCGTGTAGGTCAGAGGGTAGATTTTCCTCCAAGACCCCTTGGTATGATGGTCGAAGTCCTTCTTGAATTCAATAGCATGGTCCCATGGTCTTGAGGGCGGAAATCTACTTGCTGCCTTCTTCTCAAAGACCTGTCGATAGTCCTTTACAAAATCAGGTAGGATTTCGTCCAAGGTCTTCTCCTTCTGGTCTTTCTTCGCTGCTATAGCTATCTCCGTAGACTTATTAATCTTTCGGATTTTCTTCTTGCGGTACCATAGCTCGATGGCCCTCGAAGGATTAAATGTAAGCCTTTCGGAATCTGGGTCTGCGTCGTCCTCGTCCGGTATAGCACGTACGAACGATACGACCAGGTCTTGATTTAGAGGTTTTACTGGGAAGTTCCACAGCATCCCTTCGGGTGGGTCGTGCTCGCATTGGTACTTATGGATCTGCTGCTGCTTCTTGATAATATCCGACTTGAAAGTAATGCGACCACTTTCCCAGTCGATATTAGGATTGTACTTGCGGATCCATGGCATGCCGAATAGGACATCGTCCCGTCCAATGTCGGCCACATACCAATTTGTTGGAAGCTTCTTCCCGTGGAGATTAAATGTCCCCTCCACCCGATGGGTAATGGTTCCCATACTATTAACGCTATCATCCGCGTTCCGGAAAGTCAGAGTCTTCGGTAGTCTGACTGTCGGAAGATTGTACTTGTCCACAATCTTTTTATTGACGATCACTGCGTCCGCACCAGTGTCGATGAGCCCCTTGATTTCGACGGCTTTGTCCTGAACCTGCATGTAACCGGGTATCAGCAGAGCACTGCGTCTCCGCTCTGTATTGGTTACAATAGTTACATGCAGTTCTTTGGGCAAGTCAGGCGTCGAGTCTGCTTGCCTACCTAAAAACCCATCTCGAAATCTGTAGCCCTGAGTGCGTTAATAGAAATATTGTCCTCTTCGTCCTCGTCGTCCTCTTCGTCTGAGATCTCCTCAGACTCGTCCTCTAAATCCTCGTCGGTAACCTGTCTTACCTTCCGGCTGACAGGTTTGCCTGGCTTCTTAGGTTTAGAAGGACAGTCTTTAGAAATATGTCCCGGCTTCCTGCACCGGAAGCATAATCCCTTGTCTTGCAGCTCCTGTCTCTCCTTGACAGAGAGCTTGTTAATATCGAGCGAGTCGTCCTCGAGATTAACCATCTTGACGTTCTTCCTAGCCTTCGGGGTTTTGGCTTTGCGTCCTCTGCGATTAGCCAAAATCTTCTCCGTAAGGTGATAGCTATGGTCGATCTCCTTAGTTCTAGTCATCCACTCTTCAATGTTCGTCGGCGGAGGGTACGACATGGATATCTTCTTCAGTAAATATTCTGGAAGCGCATTCCTGTACAGGGCAAGCTGCGCTGCTGGGTCCAGAATTTTTCCCTTGAGAGCTAGATCCATGAACCTCGCATTGAACTCGTCAACTGAAGAGTAGTCTTTGAGCTGTATTGTCGTGAGATTAACCATAGAGTCGTCGACCTCATCTACTGGGGCGAATGCGAGTAGGAAATTCCTCTTGAAGACCGGCCAAGAGTCAAAACCTCGAGAGACTCCCGGTCTAATTTCCTCTTCAGCTCGCTGAATCGTGGTGTCCTTCCAGTAGTTTATATTGTCCCCTTCCATGAAGGATAGGGCCGTCGCCACCTTCGTGTAATCATTAACGAAGTCATGGGGCCGCGCTGTGAACAACAGGAACAGTTGATTGAGGAAGGACCTGGTTTTGTCTCGGTCTCCGTTGAAGACCTCAGGGTCCTTGATCTTGCCTTTCCCTTGTCCTTGCGGCGCATTTCCTGGCGCATTTCCTGGAGCTCCTTGCGGTTCCGGATCTGGGTCTGGTCCTGGTGGTCCCGGTGGTTCTGGTGGTCCTCCTCCTGGAGAGTAGGGATCTGAAGGCTCAGGGTCAGGCCGACCTCCAGGCCTACCTGGTCCGCCTCCTCCTCCACCTCCAGAAGGATTGATAACTCCTCCAGAACTTGCTGTTGCCTNGGGGGGCTGGTCCACCGAATAGAGACCCGTACCTTTCTCCCTCAGAGCTTTGCCCTTGCGGAGCGAACGCATACCTATGGGCTCCAGAAATGGATTCTGCTGTCGCTGTTCCCGACATGTACGATGGTACTGATTTTCGTACGAATTCTGGGGTTGCGCTGCGACTAGTATACTCCAATTCAGATTTAGTCTCCTCGACCTCTGTCTGAGTATGCTCTTCTCTCGGTTCAGGTGTTTCTGCCTCGATCCGAGTGTCTTCTGTCTTCGGTGCAGGTACTATGACCTTAATCCGAATAGTTTCTTCGATTTTCGGTTCAGGTGCTTCGACCGTTGTCCGAAAAGTCTCGTCCTCCTTGTCCGAGTCCTCTACCTTAGGCGGTTCAGTCTCCTTTCCTTTCTCCTTGAAGGATGGACCTGATTCCCTAGGTGATTCGGATTCCTGAGGTTTTGGGGTTCCTACTCTTGAAGTCGGAAACGATCCTAACACAACTCTCGGACTATTAATCCGACCAGTAGCTTTTCCAGCAAGTAGTGGCTTCTTGACTAGCGCGGGTTGTCGTCCGTGGGTGCTAGTAATATCCCTCTCTTGTGAGGAGTGTGTTAGGATTAAAGCCGATGCGTGCTTGACGTTTGGGACCTCCTTAGTGTTATACCGAAGTGGACACCTTTCGTTGGTGCAAAAATTCCACTTGTCTACGCTTTCTCGATAGTATACGTCCCGAGCTTTGTCGGAGTTGTATAAATGATATAACCTTGAACAACTATATGGTTCGGCTGAACTCATACACATTGTGTTTGTCGTAGGAAAGCCTGATGTAGTTCCCTAGCTCGGAGGCAACTACGGAATTTCCTAAGGTTTTCTTCAAGATCTATATCTGCGTAGTTCTCCGGATTGATAACCTTTGCTCGTAGGTAGTCAATCTGGTTCTGAAGATATTCCGCAAAGTTTCGTACCCTCGTTGGAGGCGTAACAACTTGTCTTGGAATAAATTCGAGTGTCTGGATGACCTGAGTTATATACCGATGCGCCCGTTCAAGAGTCGCGTGATATCTCCTCGTGAAGTCTTCCTGTCCTAGTACTTCCAAGTTATCTGCTATAACTCGAAGTGTATCGACCGCATGCACCGGAAGCTGTGTTCTCCGATAGAATATCCCGTCCGTTGAGGATGCTTCTTCAACACTTGTTCCTGGAGTCGATCGATCCGAACTATCCGTTCCTGGACTCGCTCGGGTTGGAATGGGTACGCCTATTGCTACTCCTGATTCCGCCTGAATGGCCAGAGAATTCCTATATTCTCTCCACTCTTGTGTTCGCTGAAACGCGGGTTCTTGTTCCGATACTCGAGTGCTCCGACCCGATGATGTCGAACCGGTACTTTCTACGTAAGGGATTGTCGAGCTAAAACCTCTTATCAAGGGGAATGGGGATCCTCTTGGCGAACTTGGGAGAGCAACTAGATTCTCCGGGATCGCAAGTGGTGGTAAGCTCGGCAGTGTTTTGTTCCTTCCGCCTAGTACCCTGGGTGATTGTCGCAATGGGGGTTGTGTAGTTCCCTCCGTATTGACTATCGTCTCTCTGTACGTTACGAGCAAGAGAGAGTTCTGATGCGTTTCGTAGTCGTTGTCTTCCGACGTAGGCCTCTGCACTTTTAACAAGTGGAGGGTTAAAGCTTTCAGTCTAATGTTACGCTTTCGAGCGTGACTCTTAAACTCTCAAGCCTTAAGACGTCAATGAATATAGAGCTTATATATATTCAGCTACTAGCCCTAGCTTGTCGAAGATAAGCGCGTAGTAGTATTTGCAGTGAAAGCGAGGTAACGAGCAACCAAAGTCGTAATTCGCAAAGAGACTGAAAGCTGAGGGTCGCTCTATGGCGTCGCCTCTTATATACATGTATTCAGGCTTGTAGATGGAATGTTCTAGCGTATACACGGACTTTCTGGTACGTCGTAGTCAGCGCTAGTCGAACCTAGTAACACTGTGGCAGTGCTGCTGTGTACTGTGCAGAAGCGCCTGTGCACTGCGCAGAAGCGACTGTGCACTGTGCAGAAGTACTGTGCGTAGAAAGTCCTAGAGAGTCCTAGATAGTACGAGAACATTCCTGTCTTCAACAACCGTAGCTAGAATCTGAGAGTCCGCCACATCCGTATCGTACAGAGATTGAAGCAGGTACCGTACCAGTTCGTAAGAAACCTATCATACATTCGTAACATTAGCTCCCCCTCCGCTGAAGGTCGTCCTCGACCTTAGGCATGCACAATAATGTTCTGGTTTCTCTCGACGACCTCAGGACGGAAAACGTCCAATGAGATATTGACGAGGTCAGACTCATTACCTACTGCACGAATGCAGTCCCACTGCGCCGACTCTGCCGCCGACATACCTATAGCCTGGCGATAAGTCGTCGGGGTGCGTTCGGCCTCGATCTTGAAGGCAGGAAAGTTTCCTCGACGAGCAATGACATTGTCGATGAGGAGTGATGCTGCCATAGTGGTCCTGACTGAAGCCTCAGGCCATCGAAGGTGATATGCGACCATGATGCGAGTGACTGAGATCCCGAAGGGGTTGTTGGGAACCACGAAGATGTCGCCATTTGAGTTGACGTATCCAAGTCGATCGTCGCCAGTTCCTCGAAAGAAACCGCAACGCCCGCGGGGTTCCTCGACGTTCTTGGTGACGGTTGTCGGGGGAGGAGGAGGAGGAGAAGGTGCTCGAACAGCGACCCTCAATGCCTCATGAAATTCGTCCTCCGAGAGTTCGTCGATCGTGCTAAGCTCGAGTTGTTCGAGCTCAGGCAAGAGGTCGAAAGACTCTACCTCAGAGTAAGGTGAGTCGGAACTGGAGGAGGTCAGGGACGGAGTCGACTCTTGAGCCGAAGTCTGGCCCCATTTAATAGCTTCCTCCTCAGGATCCGGGGTAGACACCTTCCAGGGATCAGTTGAAGGGATTGACCATTCATCGTCTGAACTCACATCCGAAGAGTCTACCTCGATAGGCTCGGGGTAGTCGTCGAGACGTTGTGGCCAGAAAACGTGACCCCAGCTGTGAGTGCCGTGTTGGTTACGAAGGGGCATTAGATCCGATAGGGCCCCAGCGATCTGAGGGTTAGCGAGCATAGAAAGAACTTTCTCTGCTGCCTGGATCACAGCCTGGTAGGCCTCGTTCGCGACTTGGTCCACCTTTCTCTTCTCCGACTTGGGAGCCGACGTCTTCTTGTTGTATCCAACGATAGCCCCGTAAGATGGGGCGGCCCTAGCGAGGGCGCGGTAGACGTCGATGAGGTCTTTAACCTCGGGGAGATGAGAGATTCGAGCCTCGACGTGACTGTAGAGGTCGGGGTGGACAATAACCCAGCCGATGCGGTCGGCGAGGGTGCCTTCGTCGTTGCCGGAGACAGTGTGTCGGGGAAGGTGGTTATAAAACACCGTCCTTCGTTCACGGATGAAGTTGGGGGGACGAGGGNATGTTGCGCCTGGAAGCTTCAGAGAAGCGGCGACCAGTGAGCTGAGTGCGAGTGTTGACCATTGTGAAGATATGAGAAATTGTTCAGAAATTTGGATGAAGTATTCGAGTGAGGAGTGGGTTGAGTCTTTCACGACAACTTGTGCCTCTTCTTATAGTTGCGCAAGACTGACTGCGCATTCTTGAGATGATTTTCTGGTTCCCAAGAATTTTCCGACGCAGGCCAACCCTTCCAAGCCACTAGGTACTGTTTTCGGGTACCTCGGGTACGGTGGCTTAGGATTGCTTCTACCTCCCATTCCTCTCCTTCCGTTGATTCTGGAGTGGGAATCGGTGGAGGTCGGACGTAGTCTGGTCCGTGCTCCTTAGTTGTGTGGTACGGGGTAAGTAGCGCTGCGTGGAAGACAGGGTGTATCTTCCATTTCTCCGGAAGCTTTAACTTAAATGTAACCGGTCCCAAGACCTTGACGATGGTGAACGGTCCCACTCGTTTTGGAATTAGCTTCCTGGAGACATATGGAAGCCTGAGGTTCTTTGTATCGAGAAGAACCTTGTCTCCGAGCTTCAGCGGTACTTGAGCGGCGGGGAGCCTTCTTGACATAGCTGCGGCGGCCTGCGCATGCGCAGCTATTGTATTCTCCCTGGCTTCCTGAAGACTTTGAAGCCTCTGCTCCGTACTTGGATGCTTTGGGGTTGTTCGGACTGTCCCAGCGGCCTCTGGCTGAAACCCGTAGAGGAGCTCAAAAGGGGATTTTCCCGTGACAGAGTGTGTCCGCTGATTGTGCGCGAATTCGAATTGAGGCAGCAGTTTGGCCCAGTTCTCTGGATTGTTAGCACAGTAGAGCCGAAGTGCTAAGTCTAGTTCCTGATTAACTCGTTCCGTTTCCCCATCTGTCTGAGGATGGTAGGCCGTGCTGAGTGCCGTTTCAATTCCGAGGCTGTTGTGTAATTCTTTGAATGCCTTGGAGATGAATTGCGGCCCTCGATCCGAGATGACCTTCGCAGGTAGTCCGAATCTGCGATATACATCCCTTTGCAGAATATCCATGGCTCCTTCTGCCGTAATATTCTTGGTGCAAGGGGAAAATACCGCTGCCTTGGATACATCATGGTCGACTACCACTTGGACGGCATTAAATCCATCCGATTCTGGTAGATCCGTAATATAATCCATGGTAATTGTCCGGAAAGGCCTAGTATCCCCACTGTGTTGAATGGGAATTAAGCCTGGTTTAATGGGATGCGTATTGACCTTGCTTGTTTGGCAAGCGGCGCAACCTTTGACGTATTGCACAATGAATTTCCGCATGCCTGGCCACATATATTCCCGTTTAACCAGATCATAGGTTTTCTGGACTCCTGGGTGTCCCATAATCGGTGCGTCGTGATGCATCTTGACTATATCACGATACAATTGATTATCTGGTGGAACATATACCCTGTTCTTGTACAGGAGTATTCCGTCGTCGTCGGACCAATCTTCTGGTTTGCCGAACTCTGGGCGTTTGGTAGCCTTTCCTTTTAGAGTAATGTACTCTACTACCGAGTTGTCCCGTAGCTTGCTATCACGGATGCGCTCTTGTAGCTCAACGTTGACAGCTTTGGCAAAAAGTTCTGGTCCAAGTAATACAACGTCCTTGTTGTCATTTTCCCCCCCCGTCATGCCCTGATCTCCGAGAAAGGGCGTCTGCTTGAGTGAGGGATTTTCCGGGTTGGTGCTTGATTACGATGTTGAACTCCGAGAGGAATAAATGCCATCGCGCCTGCCTGCGATTTAACTTCTGCGCCGTACGGAAGTAGGTCAGATTTTTGTGGTCTGATAGAATTTCTGTAGGGTGTGGGGAACCCTGCAAAAAATGTCGCCATGCTTCGAGAGCTCGAACAATGGCTAACAATTCTCTATCATAAATCTGATAGTTCCGTTCCGCAGGAGTAAAGGATTTGGACAAATAGGCACAAGGATGCCATAGTCCATCCTCTCCTTGTTGTCGTAGTACAGCACCTGTTGCGACCTTAGAAGCATCGCACTCAATCTGAAAGGGTTTCTCCGGATCCGGGATTTGCAGGATCGGTTCTTCAGTAAACCGCTTCTTGAGTGTGTCGAATGCTTTCTGACAGTCAGGGGTCCACAGAAAAGGCTGGTCCTTCTTGGTTAATTCCGTGAGGGGTCGGACTATCTTTGAATAATCCCGAATGAACCGTCGGTAGAAATTACCGAACCCTAGGAATGCCTGAACCTGCTTGACTGTTTTCGGTGGTTCCCACTCGATAATCGCCTTGAGCTTTACTGGATCCATAGCGACTACTCCTGGCCGGATTATTGATCCTAGGAATTCGACTTCTTGTCTGTCGAATTCGCATTTTTCCGCCTTGAGGAATAGGTCACTGTCTTTGAGCCGCTGTAAAGCTCTCCGCTGATGCGCATGGTGCCATCCCAGGCTCGGAGCGAACGCCGGCGCGACTTCGCGATCCCCTCT
>JAPEVG010000472.1:0-24047 GCA_029747595.1 Trametes cubensis
TCTCTGTAATCTTTTTTGATCCTTGTAGTATACATAGAAGACCATGTATTTACAGCTTTACACGCCCTAATATGGCCTACCCCCAATGGAATTCATCTAGGTGCATTTTCGCACTTTTCAGATTCTCCCCTCCATATCTCTGCACCCACAACAGCTATTGCCTTCGTTCTTTTTGCATTTTGTGCCTATACACCTCTGCTATTGGGCTGTAGAAGCTCATCCTTATCGAGTGAACCGATCAGAATTGAGCTCCTTATCAGCTGTGGCTGGCAGATCCTGTTTTGGCTTACATCCAGGACATTATTTTTTAATCAGATGGCACATTCGTATTCAGCTCGTCCGTAGCTACCTGGAACACTAAGAACAGATACCTGGCACAACAAGAATCATGGAATTTGGATGAGTGGTTGCAGAGATATGGCTCAGAGGCACTAAATGCTGCCTGTTCAGCTGTGCACTGCATGCATTTCCGGAGCAGTGCAACTGCACACACTGCAACTTTGGGTGTCCAGGAGGTCCATCTCCTGTAGCTCACTCAATTCTTCACCAAATTCCATGGTTCTTGGTGTTCCAGGTAGCTACGGACGAGCTGAATACGAATGTGCCATCTGATTAAAAAATAATGTCCTGGATGTAAGCCAAAACAGGATCTGCCAGCCACAGCTGATAAGGAGCTCAATTCTGATCGGTTCACTCGATAAGGATGAGCTTCTACAGCCCAATAGCAGAGGTGTATAGGCACAAAATGCAAAAAGAACGAAGGCAATAGCTGTTGTGGGTGCAGAGATATGGAGGGGAGAATCTGAAAAGTGCGAAAATGCACCTAGATGAATTCCATTGGGGGTAGGCCATATTAGGGCGTGTAAAGCTGTAAATACATGGTCTTCTATGTATACTACAAGGATCAAAAAAGATTACAGAGAAAGACAAAGCACTGCAGGAGCTATGAGGTGGTAAAGTGGGGGAGGGGCAGGAGGAGGGCGTCGATGCATGTGGTCAGAATGCCATGTATTTAGTACCGTTGGAAAGCCCTTGAAAATGCGAATMTAACGGTACCAAGGGGAGCATGGGGGGACACCTGGGTGCGGAGCAATCAAGGAAACAAAATGGCCATTTTTGGCGAAAATGCGATGGTCCATATCTCTACCAATTCTCCATGGTTTCTCCTGCAAAAATATGCGTTGGAAAGCCCTTTCAAGCACCTTTCAAATGATATATTACTCGCAGGAATTGACCCAGAGGGTGCCATGCTAGGCACCCTGCAGTGGTCCCCTCCTGGTGGCCCCTGCCCTGGGGTCGCATTTTTAGGCTATTTTCCCTGCCCTATTCTGTGGCTATGTACAAATCTGTGGGCTTAAGCAAATGTATATATGCTATATATATTTTGAGCCCAATAGGTTGCCCTAATAGAGCCCTGGAGGAGGAGGGGCAGGGAGGTGTAGAATATGCCTGCCCTATTTGGACGCAAAAAAGCGCCCAAAGAGCGCCAGAAAAAGCGCCAGGAAAGGTGTCCAAAAAGCGCCCAAATAGGAGCCCAAAAAGCGCCAGAAAAAGCGCCAGAAAGCGCCCAAATAGGAGCCCAGAAAGCGCCCAGATAACAGTCCAAAAAGCGCCCAGATAACAGCCCAAAAAGCGCCCAGATAACAGCCCAAAAAGCGCCCAAAAAGCGTCCACAAAGCGCCCAAAAAGCGTCTACAAAGCACTACAAGAGATGCTACAATATCCTACACTGTACCTACAACACCTCAGGCTTTGCCTTACAACTCACCACATTTCACCTACAACAGCCTAGGGAGCACCTACAAAATGTAGCACAAGTAGCTACAAGGATAGGGATAATGGTTACAAGATATTATATCTGGCCCTACAATTACCCAAACAGTAGCTACAAGTGTACAATAGTGGCACTACAAAGGGTTACAAGGCTTCATATGTAGCCTACAAGCCGTCTTATAGGGTGCTACAATGTCCCATGCATGAGCTACAACCTGTCTCCTACCTACCTACAAGCCATTACAATCAGTCTACAATATCCAAAATGAGGTCTACAACCGGTTACAATCACTGATACAAGGCTTACAAGCTATCCAATGAGTCCACTACAAATCCCCATATACTACCTTACAATCAGCTACAAATACGCTACAAGTCGACCTACAACTATCTACCATCGATTACAGGGCTTGTAACCAACTTGTATTGTAGCTCTCAAGGCCCCGCAAATGCCACAAAGAAATTCCCACTTAGTGGGCAAGTTGTACTACAATCGTGGCAGCTACATGTGCAAGGTGAAGGAGGCCATTGAGGCGGTCGATCCAATCGTCTTCTTCGTCTGGTGGTTCCTGCTCGTCTCCAGGCTGTCGAGGTCGGCGGGAGAGCCCATCTGGTCCATGCTGTACTCCCGGAACGTGAACAAGTTCGAAGTGGAAGGTGAGGATAGTTACGATCCAGCGATTCATCGATGCGCTGGGAACTTCGTCCGGATTGTTGAGCATTCCACGAATGTAGCGAGCATTGACTTCGACAACGAGATTGCGAATGCCAATGAGAAGTCGTTTCGTGGCCTTGAGCGAGCGATAGAGACCATAGAGCTCAAGCTTTGCCTGCGAATATGCAGACTCGCGTTTGTTGAGGACTATCGAGCCGAAGCGAGCGTAGAAGTGTTGAGAGGGCTTGTCGATATCGCATTGCGCTAGGAGGTAGCCCACAGCAATCTTCGAAGTGTCGACCGCAAGGATAACAGCGGCAGGGGAGGAGTAGTCGAGGGGACGAAGGGCAGGAGATGTCGCGAGAGCACGTTTTAGGTCGTCCTGGGCTGCGATCTGTTCGGGTCCCCATTCGAATGTGGCGCCTTTGCGTGTGAGCTGCGTGAGAGGCCATGCTCGCTTCCCGAAGTTCGGAATGAACGAGTGTGCGACTCCGATTGTCCCAAGGAAGGCGCGAACCTCCGAAAGGTTGGCACAAGGTCCCCAGTTGAGTACCTTGTCGTAATTCCCTGGCTCTGGCACTCGTCCAGCGTAAGTGCAGCGATGTCCGACCACTGTGTACTCAGCTGCGCAAAGAATCGACTTGGTCCCAGAGAAGGTTCCGCCCGAGTATTTGACACGCTGCACGATGCGATTGACAGTGTTGAGGTGCTCCCAGACGAAGCGTCGAATGCCGTCGTTTTCGGGAATGGTTTCGTATCCACCATCGGGAAGTTCGTATCGCGTTGCTGGCCCTCGAACAGGAACATCGTCGATGAAGGGTCGAGTATACTCCGGAATCTCCGGCTGAAGAATGAAGGTGACGTCTTCATGGAAAATGGGAACCAAATTGGTCCAACCCATGGGTAGAGTCGTTAGGCGTCGTGCTCCGAAGGGTGTCGAGAAGGTTGTCAGGTCGCGCGAGGATGGATCGAGAAGGCGAGCATCGTAACTGACAAAGAGATCGAGAATGCCTCCGCATGCACGACCTGCGAAAGATTCGGCAAGATGTTCGGTGAAGGGAGGGACTCCAGAATGTGCGATGGTGACAGCATTGAGTGGTTCTAGCGAATGGACAAGTCGAAGTGACTTGCCGTCCTTCTTGACGACACAGAACCACCTCGAACGATACGACGAGTTCGAGGGTTCGTAGACTCCAGCGGCTTCTTTCTTTCGAATGACTGCGCAGATCTCGTCGAAGAGTCCGGGAGGTATAGGGAGGTTCTTCTGGACCCAAGGCTTGTGTGGAATGACGGGGATGGTGACAGGAGGGAAGAAATCGGGGCAAAACTGTCCTCGTTCGGATTCGTCCCAAGCGAAGGCGTCGTTCTGCTGCGAGATGAGAGTGTGCATGAGGGAACGTTCCTGAGGCCACAAGAAGTCTTCGGAGTGGAGGGCATTGATACCGCGACGACGCTCTTCGGTATAGCGGCTGGTAGGTACGAAAGGCGGCGGATGGTGAGGTAGAGGTGGCATGTCGGCGAGTGGATTGCCCTTGATGTCGCGGACGATGCGAAATTGGTCGGGTAAGGGTGCGAGAACGAGTTTGACTTTCTTCGAGACGGGTTTGTACTTTTTCTTCGAGGCGACATAGATCGGAATGGGGGAGGGAGGAGTCTGAGAAACATGGGAATGAATCGAGAATGATGTATAGTTTTCTGTAAGGTAAGCAGGAGCTGACGACGAGAAGAGAAGAGAATCGAAATTTGGTGTATAGTTGTAGAGTTGTTGATATGGAAAGGAAGGGTCGCAAAGTGAATCGGTACCTAGAAGAGACGGATCACAGGCTGAGAGATAAAGTAGATCAAGGTTTTCGTGGTTAAAGTCAGGAAGTAGAGAAGTATACGCATCTATAGTAAAATGGTCGGGCTTCGAAGGAGGAGATGAGATAACGAGCGTGACCTCTCCCTGATCAGGGATCAGATCCTCGAGTCGCGAAAAGCTGTTCCGGGAGGAGGGATTGCTCGCGCATACTGCGGAGGCTTTCGTGGTAGAGTCGGCACCTTCGTCATAAGCTCCGAGTTCGGATCGTGGAGAGTGATCGTTTGCGAACCGTCACCGAAGGTTTGCACAACGCTTTCGGTGAGGACATCGAAGGGTCGTCCGAGGATAGCGTCGTAGGCGGGGGAGCGAATGATGTGGAACTGTAGGTAGACGACGATAGTGCCAAACTTGACTGGGACGTTTCGAGCAAGTCCAAGGGAGGGGTTGACTTCGCCATTCGCGCTTTGCATATCGAGAATCACCTTCGGATCGTAGGCAAGACCGAGAGCATGGCAAAGGCCTTCCGACATCGAGACTATCGCTGAACCGCTGTCGAGAATGCAGGCTGCCTTGAGGCCAGCTTGGAAGGTGCCTTCGATGGTGCGAATCGCGAGACCTTCAGCAGACGTGCACAATAGAGGGCGTGGTTTGTCTTCGGACTGCGTTCGAAGGTACAGTTCGACCGGATCCTGGATAACGATTGCTCCCGGAGGTGGAACATCCGTCTGGCGAATGTCAGAGGCGGCCGAGGCAGCGAAGAACGTATCTGGCATGTCCGCTAGGAATGCAGCGCGACGCTGTGCATTCGTCTTCGAAGATTGCTGGGCTTCGCTTTCGACTGGGACTCGACGAGTCGAACAGGCCTCTCGAGTTGCGTGACGAATCTCCGGAGCGAGTGCAAGAAGTTCCTCATGCGTAAGAGAGATCGGAGCCTCGAGGCAGCGCTTGAAGACGTTCTCAGCATGCTTGGGGTCATAGATAGGCACCAAGGACTTGTAAGCGGCTTCATTCTTCTGTGGAGGTACTGGAACCTTGCTAGCTGGAGCTGCGAAGTTTCGTTGACTCGGGGGTGCATAGGTAGCATCGCGAACATTGCGGAATGGGTGTTCAGGCAGGTTCGAGTTTGCAATCGGAGGAGTAGATGACTTTGAAGTAGGTTGCGAAGCGCTAGAGCCAGTTGCTGACACGGTCACGTGGGCGCGTTCTGACGCATCTGAAGGGTTGGTAGTACGAATGGTAGGCTCGTCTGGGAGTTCCTCGATGCGACCTGAGGCATGTGGCAGAGGAATCACTTTCTCCGGAGGGTCTTCGAAGCGAACGGCACGACGACGAGCGCGTTCCTCTCGAGAGGATGTGGTCTCCTTGCTTGCAGAGGGCTTGTGGCGGTGTTCCGCAGCGTACATCTCGTGCTCGAGTTGGCGAAATAGGCCAGCTTCGTGTTCGAGACCATGGATGAGACCTCGAGAGTAGGAGGGTGTCGAAGAGCGAGGGTGCGAGTCGGCAGTCATGTACTGAATAGTAGCCTGAGTAGGGATAGAATTGACTACTCATTGAATAGGCTCCAGTAACATCTGTGGGGCAGGCTTCGGAGCTGCTGGCTTCGACTCGGGATGGCGACGATAGAACTCCTGAACGCGTTCGTGAAGAGTGGCTCCAGAGATGGCACTCGGAACATAAGTCCCCGAGGCAAGAACGACCTGACCTGATTCGTTTCGCTTGATGAGGCCTGTAGAGATGTCTGCTTCGACTTGTGGGCAACGGTGAATGATGTGGTCGCTTTCACCACAGTAATGGCAGGAAGAGCCTTGAGATGTCGAAGAGGGTGCGTCGAGATGAGGAGGGCTCTGTCGAGTGGGCGGAGAAGCTCGTTGCTGGTGTAGAAGTGCCACGGCCTGCGCCATCGCTTTGAGTGCGTCCACGATTTGCGAAGATTCTGACTTCGCATGCGAGATTGAGGACGAAGTAGCGCGAGAAGTCGAAGCGACCAACGGGGCAGCGCTGCTATCATTGTCCTGCGAGTCCATGACGAATTCGGTGGCTGCAGTGACTTGGTCAACTGTATAGGGCTGGCGAGGAGCTTGCACCTCTGGACAAGTAAACTTGAGCCTCTCGAGCACAGCTTCCCGAAGCGAATTCGGTAAGCCCTTGAAGAAGAGGCGATCGCGTTCGTCCTCTCGAAGGGTCTTGTGCTTTACGAGATAGTCTGCAATGGTGCGAAAGCGACGACTATACGTCTTGAACTCTGAAGCTGAGCGGAAAGGAGTCTTCGCAACGTCTTCTACCAGAACTCGAAGGTCGCCAATCAAGTAGAGTCGTTTCCCATCTTCGCCAAGATACTCCTTGATGGTCTCCTTCTTGAAGTCTTCGTACGAGTGGGCCTCTCCGAAAGTTGCGAACTGCCTCCACAGTAACTTTGCTTCACTAGGTGCGTAGCGAACAGCATGGCCCTTCATAGCTGATGCGTCGGTTATACCAGCTTGTTCGAACTTATATTCGAGGTCCTCGAAGAAGTCGTAGAGGGTGAGGGGATTGGACGGATCGAAGGCAGGTGCGCCTGTCGTGCTGCGAGGTGGAAGACGATATGGCTGCGACATCTTGAGAGAGAGAAGTTGGTCGAAGAGAGGTAAGAAGGATGGGAAGAGTTCGTCGAGATTAGGTTCCGAAGGTTCGACTTTGGGAAAAGGCGAAGGTAGAAAGCGTGAAGTCGAAGCTAGTTGGCGAACCGTTTCACGAGCGGCTCGAAGCTCTGAGTCGTCGTCCGAATCGAGAGGGATTTCTTCTAATTCGGCCTGATCGGATGTCGAATGTTCGGACCAAGTGGCCGGTCGAAGTGCGAATGGGACGGAAGGTGGGGAAGACGTGGTGGCTGCGCGAGGAACGAGTCCTCGCGAAAAGACTCGTCAAGGTGCGAAACCGAAGCTGCTAAAACTTAGCTGCTGAAAACCCTCGCGGTGGGCTCCAAATAATGATGATATCGACCGTGGGGGTAGTCGAGTGTTGTGTGAGAGGTCGTCGGTTGACACCGAGAGGAGTGTAGAGTAGAATAGATAGACAGTAGAGACCAGCGAAATCAAAGTACAAGTTGCCGCGAAGGCTTGCGAACTCGTGTGAGGACGAAGGGAGAACAGAGGCGAAACTCAAGAGGTTGGTTCGCTTGATGCGAGTGCGAGACAACAAGAGCGAAGTCAGCGAGACTTAGCGAGAAGGCGAACGAGAGGTTGAACGAGACTCGAAGAGGCGAAGTCGAATTCGCACAGACGCTGAGGGAAGAACGAGATGGTATTAACAGATAATTTCGTAGGGTTTTTATACATATCGCAGTCGGTACTACAGAGAGTCTAGGCACGAGTCGAGATCTAGGAGTCAACGCGGATGCTGGCGCGGATACAAGGAGGAATACTCGGATGTACGCGACGCGTCGAAACACGATCACGTGCGAGTCGCGGTCCTACTGAACTCGTACTATCCGCATCTCGATGGCTCGCGCGCCGCTGCGGATCCTTTCGGATGTTGTCATCTATGTGCGGAAAAGTAAGAAATAGCAAAACGAGACGAAACGAAAACCTTTCTGAGCCCGCGAGAACCGATGTCCGCGGCATAGAGCTCGCAAGACTGGTCAGCCCCGCGGGCTACCCATTACCGGAGAGGTAGGAGTCGACCGAACGGGGTTCAATGTGATGGCACATGTAAGTTGTGAAGAGGCTGAACGTGTCTGGCGTAGGCTCGAAGGGAAAATGGTGAATATGACAGAAACTGAGGTAGCTATTGAGGGTGGAGGAGTATGAGAGCTTAGTACTCTCGTCAAGGGCGTGACCCAGAGCGATAGCGCGCTCATGAACCAGGTGCTCGCGTGTCCACGGCTGCCGTACAGGCTGCCGGGACCGTCGGAGGGACGGAATCATTGTGGGGACGCCCCCAGCGCGTCTCGAGGGGGTACTAGAGGTAGGAGGTCGATGCCCGGAACTAGCTCTCGGGCAAGCTGCAGTTTGCCACGGGAAAGCGCGTCCGCAACCACATTTTGGATTCCAGGGATGTGCTCAACGCGAACGTCAAGATTACACTCGATCATGACGTCGACCGCACTTTTGAGGATAGGGTTGTAGGGGGGAGTGGCGCGAAGGGAGTTGAAGATTGCGACAGTATTCGTGTTGTCTGACAGCACAGCGAGACGGCGCACACTCCGTCCCACCTTTTTCCAAACGCGCGCCCGATGGATCGCTGCGCAGACAGCAAGCGCCTCGAAGAAGAAAATTGTCCCTGCTGGCGCGTCAGTGGGGAGGTCGCAATGGAAACCCATGCGCAGCCAAGGGAGATAGACTCCGAGACCATGGCCGGACGCATCTGTAAGGGCAAGCTCGTCGCCCAGGTCGCCTTGAACCAGGTCGGCCGGTGACCAGGCGTTAGCCGCCAGAATGTGCACCCCATCCGACCGGGAGACGTGCTGACGCATCCACTTGAGGTCGCGCATGATCGCCGCGTTGACATAGATCCCGGCGTGTCTGTTGGACTTGCCGTTCATCTTGTTGTACATGCACGAGAGGGCGGGCTTCAGCAGGGGGTAAACATTGAAGGCCCAGTTGGCGTAGCCTGCAAAAGCCTGGAACGTGGCAAGGGAGCGCCGTCTGCTGCCGGATGCGGGGTCACAGAAATCGTCGAGCGCCTGAATGAGCTTCTGCTTGCCTTCCTCTGGCAGGGAGACAGTCATGCGGTTGGGGTCGACTAGGAAGCCAATGACCGGGAGGACGGGGCCGGCAAGTTGCTTGGCCGGCTCATGAGGTATTCCCAGCTCGTCCCAGCAAAGTAGCAGGCGCACTTGAGGGGTAGGTAGGTACTTTCCATACGGTTGGTACCATTCAACGTCGCGATGGAGTGCGAAGCTGTAGTCATCGTCAACGTAATTGTGCTTGGAATCCACGCCAAACTTTGTTGCAGCTATCCAGGACACTAGCGCGTTGAACGCGCTGAACACGCGCAAAGATCCCCGACCGCCAAAGAGGTTACAGCGGTCCACATGACGGTCGCTGCCAATGGTTACGACTTGCCTGATTTGCCAGTAAGGTGACACCGGCATGCGCCGGTAGGCTTGGGAGACGTCCGACTTCCACATGACGAGGGGGACATCTCCGTGTGCTGCGCGGAAACGCCGAAGGGAGTCGCCCAGGGCTGGTATTCCATCGAGGACAGCACCCTTGATGCTCTCGGGGCGGATCATTGAGTTGAGCGAAAACGAGCCAGCGCTTTGGTCGTTAACTAAACACAGTTTTTCGGAGTGGGGCTTGGGTACAACATGGACGGGCATTGAGTACATCCCTGGGAGCAGTTCGGGCCCGAAAGCAGGCGAGTACCGCCCTAGWGCCACTKCCTCSTGACGAACTTCTGAACCTAGAAGGCAGGGGAGCGACCTGTAAGCGACACAAAGAGAGTCTTCAGTCTGTGAGCGAACGACTATATTGCATAGTACAAGTACCTGTAAGCGACACAAAGAGAGCTACAAGTACTTGGTAAGTAACTGCATATGTAGGCATAGTAGTGAAGGAACTTACTCTTCAGTCTGTGAGCGAACGACTGAAGAGCAGAGGCGAAGAATGTCCTCCTTATATACTGAGAGAGGAGTGCCATGAGTAAGAGAAGAAAGGAGGCATGTGATCGCTATGTACGATGAGTAAGTGCCGAGCATAGACTGAGTAAGACGATGGTGCGAGTATTGCGTCATATGGTATCATAGGTAGAGAACCCTCTGGGAGGATCCGTAGCAGTGTAGAACGCAACGGAAAGATGGAGGGAATGTCCAAATGTCTAACTACAGTATGTACTCTGAGCAGTCCGTAAAAGGTAGGTAGGAAAGTCCATGCTGTGCGCGTTGTAGGCGCCACAGCCACTAAGTCCACATTCCCGGTCCGGCACAGCCGACAACCTGGAAGTTCAACACCTCGTCCCGCTGCGCTCGCAGGAACGCCGCACTGCGCCCGTCCGTGTGCTCGGGACGGCGCTCATCCCAAGTATCCGGGTACGTATCAGGTTTCGCATCAGCATACGGCCAGAAACCCTCGCGTAGGGCTCGCACTACTGACTGCGCGAATGGTTGGTTTGGATGGTCTCGAAGGAGTTCCTCGAATCGATCCACCTTGATGGGTGTCACGATTGCGAAGAGCTCTGGGTGGTTTTTGAGGGTGCCGTTGACGACGCTGTCATCTAGTACAGGCTGGGGGACTGTTGGGACGGGCGCGTGACTGAGGCTGACGTCCGCAAAACGCTTCGCGGGCTTGTTGCTGTTGCTCCACACGAAACCTCGCAGGAAACGCGGCTGGGCTGCAGGCTCACTCGGCTTGCGGGGTGAGACTCTTGTGACAATCTGACTGCTTGTGTCCATCACCGCCGCAATTGGAGCATACATGCCGGAAACGGCACTCGCTGGCCCGTCGCGAGCAACTCCCTGCGTTCCAGCGGCGACACGCATCCTTTTGACGTGCAGAGGCGCTTCTTCGGCTTCTTCCAGTAGCAGTAGCGGACGCTTCCGTGCGGAAGACATTGGCACCACAAGAGTCGATGTACTGGATTTTGAGGTCGGCGAACGATTCGAAATCGGTGAGCCGCAGGTTCCGAGCGCTCCCCACGCGCTTGCGCACGGCTCGGTCGAAGTCAAGGACTCGTCCATGTACGGCCGGCGCGAGTGCTCCAAAGAGACCTCCGATGTATTCTCCGTATGCGACGAGTTCCTCCCGCCTATGGGGAAAAGCGAATGTGGTGGCTCGTGTTGCTCTTCCCCAGGCGAATACCCAGTCTCCAAAGGTGGAGATCCGTTTGGAGGCGACTGGCTGGCTGAAGGACAGATGGAGATCCCCGATGGTTTCGGAGACCCTCCCCTCGGCGCCGGGCGTGTAACGCCCAGTGAACACGTGGTCGAGGTCGACGGCTCGACCTGATAGGACATTGGTCCACTCGGTGTCTGGAAACTCTGGGGCTGACGGACTGCTGTTGATAGCTCGCTTTGCTTGTGTGATGTCCTCTCCATAGTTTCGGAGGAGTTCGAGAGTACGGACAATGTGGGGGTGTAGCTGCGTCTCGAGCAAGAAATCGGTTGCGGCCCAAGCGTACTGTGAGGGGTCGGCCCGGGACCGCTTCGTCGGTGGCTCCTCGAGCTCTGCGCTAGACTCGCGAGACTCCTGCTCTGGCTGAGGCGACTGAGGAGTGAGCGTTTCACCGGCTCCGGTGCCTTCCCGTACCGCTGCGTTGGTGACTCCTTCTCCGAGTTCTGATCGCTCGTGTCCAGATCGCGCTCTGTCGATGTCCTCGAGCATTCCGAGGTACGACTGCAAGGTAGTCGGGTCGGTGTCTCCGCTCTGCTGCGCTGCCATGCCGACCAACTCAGACGCGATAACAAAGACGGCTTGAGTCTTTCCGATGACGCCACGGCTGTAGTCTTCGACTGCTTTTGTACACTCGGCTCGGATTCTCTGGATCTCATTCGAGGAGGGCGTATGGGGTTCTGCCGCAGGCCCATCGTTTGCCATCGATATATGGAGTTTGATCCGGAAGATGGGAGTGCTCGACTGTAGAGATTCAAAAGCGCGCTCTGGCAGCGACGAGGAGAAAAACACGCCTTGTCAGCATTGCTGAGCACCGCGCGTGGGCACAAGCTCGCGGGGAAACTCACCTGGCAGCGACGAGGAGAAAAACACGCAGTGCAATTCTCGTCGGCCAGGCAAGAAAAGAGCTCTGCCGCGGATGCTCTGTATAAGGCAATGAGTCGTCGGGGGTCGGCGCTGACAAATGCGATTGCGCGCGGTTCGCTGCCGAGCGCGGCGCGATACGATGGTCCCTCCGATTCGACTTGCGTAAACTGCCTTTAAACTCGATTAACCACGACCGTGGACGCCGCCGCGTTCGCCGTCTCTATCGACTAGTCGTTCCTCTACAGAGATGCGAGGGTTGAGGGACGTCGGCGTTGGTACATCGCGACATACCAGCCGTATCGAAGAATTGGATTTCGTTCCGCCTCGCATGTTTCGCTCCCTCGGCCATGCGACCCCTCCTCATCTTCGGTCGCTAGTTCTGCGTAACACCTCACAGTACCACCCAACTTCGTGTTGCTCTCCTGTGCTTATCATCAGACCATCGGCTTATCTCCCGCAGCGGTCAATATTACCACCGAAGACAGAACTCAGAGATCACTGCATCCGGCTCGACTCGGAGGCACCGTCCGTTGGCCGTGGTCACCTGGACGTACCTGTCAATGAAATGTTCATAATCTACGAGCCCACATTTCCGGTCGCCAAGTTTCTCGTGTGATTACTTCCGGTAGGTCCCGGTCTGCGTCCTGACTCGGACGCTTTCAACCTCGCTGAAACCTGTTGCGGGGCCGAATAAGAAGTGTCCAGGCCACAGGACACATCGAGGCCGTGCAGTTCGTATTCAAAGACACCATCGGCGAGCCTGTGCGCACTGGCTTCGACAGCTACAACGTGTTACAGGGNATGGTAGGGTGCGTCAGTCCGCAGCTCAGCCACACGCCGTTCACGTCCACTGATCATACACGCCTAGCTATGCAGGCCCGTCATCAGGAGGATCTGCGCCGAACAGATGAGAGAGCGCATACTGTTCATTCTGTTACTGGAGACTTCACCGTTCGCGCATAAAGGCCACTGCCTGTCCGACGGGCGCGAGAAGTGGCTGGGGATCTACAAGGAATTTCGTGCTGGCAAGAGCGATGCGGAGGCCGATAGAGAATTTGTCTACCGAAGGTGAGTGCACCTTACGTTGTCTTCGTGCGGTGGTGCCTCGCAACTACCGTCTAGGACGGGGTACATGACCGGAGGGATCGTCGAGGGTCATGTGAGTTATTGACTCCCTATGATCCGAACCGCAGACGAGCTCACAATGCCTCGAATGGCCCTTGCGGTACTTACTGCATACGCACGACTTTGTCTACGGAGACCAGTGCAAGATGATTGCGGTGCTGCGGAAGGGCAGAGGGTTGCTGCTGATCGACTTCGACTGGTGTGGGAAGGAGGGCGAGCGATGTTCGACACACCGGACAGAACATCAACGCTTCGCAATTTTCCACCTATCACTCGCGACGCGAGCTCGGGAGATGAAGTTCGGTTCGGAGAAGCCCAAGACCCAGCATTCTGTTCATCACATTTGTTGATTACGATTACTGCACGTACGGCGAAGGACACAGAGTAAAGTACAAGACGCGCAACACGGCGTCCACGAATACTGTAATACTGTAATACTATAATCATAGACACACGAACACACAGGCGCACAGACTCGACAGGAGAGAATAAACGAGACAGACGGAACGAACGCAGCATTAGCATCATCGGGAGCACGAGCATCGGGAGCAGCGACAAGAGGTGGGTGGGTAGGGAAGAAGGCACGCTGACCGAGGGAGACAAGAGATCGGGGGATTCGTACGTAGCAGGACGAGAAACACAGTCAAAGAGCGGACGAGGCGAGAGCAACACGCCACCGCGAGCCAAGATGTAAGAGAAAGGAACGAGAACAGACAGAACTGAGCGGATGTTATGCGGGGTCCGTGGACATCCGCCCCCTCAATACCGGATACAACACCTCACAAGCAGTATACCTTCACCGACCCCAACCGCGCCCACGGCCTCTCGACGGACCCGGGATCCACGTCCGCTCGCCATCGCCGCACTCCCGACCCCAGTCACGCATCAGCTGCTCTCTGTCTCTCTCGCGGTCGCGGTCTCTATCGCGGCCCCTATCCCTCTAGGGATCCCGTTCTCAGTCCGCAGAGGGAGGATCGACGGGGANGGGGGGGGGGGAGACGCCGCCAGCATAGAACGAGCGGGGCTGCGTGGGTGATGAATGCGCACGGGGCGCGAGCGGCGGAGGCTTCGAAGGCGGAAGGCCGAATATTTCGCCGTCTTCCTGCGAAGGCCAAGGCGCAAGCGGAGGCTTCCACCTCAACGTCCACTCAGTCAGTCTATGACAGGAGCCAGCTTGGCCTCTTGCACGGCTTCGGGTTTGGTCTCGTCTTGTACTCCCTCCGGTTTGCCAGCCTCGGAGGCATCGGCCACGCTCTCGTCCTTCGCGCCCGTCTACGGTTGCGGAGGAGGCAGAGTTGTCAAGATCAGTGGGGACGACAGGGATGGCTCGGGTTCCGGCGCTGGCTCTGGAGCGCAGCCGCGCTCGTCGTAGGAGAAGGCAACCCACACGTAGACACCCGGAGAGAGACTTCCTTGGAAGAAATATGCGGGGACTGCGGCTGCGGCTTGACTCTAGCAATCGCGGGCCAGACGCGACAGACACGCTCTTCTTGCGCTTCATCGCGACAGCACTCATGCCCGCCCCATCTTTCTCCTTCTCCTTGTCCCTCTTTTCCTCCTCCTTGTCTTTGCAGACAAAAGAAGGCGGCAGGAGGGCAGGCTCACCGTCGAGTTCTTTCGCGCTAGGCGTCGAAGGCGTGCGCAGAGTCAAATCCCGGTCATCCTCGTCATATTTCTCCTTCTCCGTCTTGTTAGCCTTCGCTTTAGCCTTCTTATTCACCTTGGCTTTTGGCTCTCTGGCGTCGCGCCCCTTGCATGGCTTCGCCGTTACCTTCTACATGGTCTCCTTGACTTCAGCGCAGGCAGGTTTCAGTATGAGAGTAGGCGTCCGTCGAGTCCGCGCCTGCGATGAGGATATACGCTGCGGCGAAAGCTATTCAGGCTATAGTGGTTGGAAAGGCGTAAAGGCGAAGACAGATGTAAGAGTTAGAAACGAATCAGGTAGAGGTGATGTCGGATTGTGGATGATTATGATGGGATAGATCGTGGATACAGAGGAGAGTGATGGATTCGGGTAGGAGACACGGGAGGTGATGGCATTTCTCACGAGTCTGTGTATGCGAATGTCCATGAGTGAACGATGATCGTGGTGAACCTCGAAACGGACGAGTATGGCGTACCAGACTGAGGATCCACCCTGCTAAGTCCACATGGTCGTCCTGAGTACTAGCGCGTGTCGGAGGAGCGCGGCACAACGCCATCTGGAAACAGCTTTTGGCGGTATGCGTCAGAGAAGAATCTCATGATGACCGTCGCTCGCGTTCCTTTCCCGTCAAGGGAGATGAACATCCTAGTGGACAGAGAGAAATCTGCAAGGCGAAACGTGGTCTGACGGTGATCTGGCGCGGGAGAGGGTTGCGAGGAATATGCACCTCTATCCGCCCATGGCCTCTGCTCTTCACTCCTGTATTCCACAGCGGCGTGCGTCCGCCCACGTTCGCATAACAAATATTTCTTCACGCGCATGGCCAGTATACAATAGCCTGACCGCGTAGGCTGCGCATTGGTGTATTATGAGCTTCAAGCCGCTCCCGGGGTGTGCCGCCGTCTCACTGAAGTCTTTTCTGTAAACAAAAAGAGCAGAACGGAGGTACTGAGGACATTCGATACCATTGTCTTTGGTCGAACAGAGGGCCGTCAACGAGTCATAGTTGTCTTGGTAAAGGAGGACGTGGTCGATACAGTGCAGAACCGTAGGTGCTCATCGAGCAATTTGCGACGAGCCACTGCCAGTTCGAGGTGGAAGCATGTCTCCTACTATGCTGCCAGGCGGTGGCCGAGAGCGGCAGCGCGCAAGATGGGAGGGATTGGAAAGCTTGCTGGACGGGAGCACTGCGAGCCCGGGCCTGCGTTCTCCGCCATCTTGTCATCTTTTATTCTGGGGGAGGACGGTGGCGTACAAGCATAGATTCAAAGGCCAAACAAGTAGAGAGAGACTGCAGATGCATCGACCGACCACCTTGTTCTGAGCAGAGGGGTTGGCGAGAGGGCAAGGTGATGGTGGACAATTCAGCAAGTGGCGGTTCGAAGACGAGCCTCTGTTTGCGGCTGTTTGCAGATTGTGGCTCTGCAGAGTTTGCGCCGAGACCATGCCTTTCCATCCACATGCCTCTTGCCCACCTGTTCGGACTGCGGTGGCCCAAGTGTCGCCGTCTGCTTGACGCTGAATACCTCCGACATGGTANCCCCGTCCAGCCCTCTACAAGTTGACTGGTGAGTCGTTTCCCGTATTCATACTGTCCTCTAGGGCCACGAGGTGCCCGTTCTCCGCAGCGAGCCGCTTGCTATGCGCCCGTTCCTGCTTGTACGTCAACAACTGCTTAGGCCCAGTCAAAAATTACAACGGGCGAATCCGTCGGTGTCCGGGATCTACGGATTTCCGGACAGTCCCGTATGGCAACGGAAAAAGTGCACTGGTGCGTAATGTTTTACGGGGCATTCTGGAGTGGCAATGGCCATCTACGCGTACATCCGTGCATATCCGCTCCTGCAGAATAGCAAAGCTTGTTTAGGAACCCCATATACACGCATATGCTCCCGTATCCAGCCGTATCAGCACGTAGGTTTACTGTTCGAAACCGCATATATACGTTCCATTCTGCAAATAGCTTTACTAATATACACATACGGGCCCGCCGACCACGCAATCCATACGAGTCGGCGCAGATGTGAAGGTAGCTCGCAGGCTATACGCACGTGGACAGCCCGCTGCCCATCGTTCCCTCGCACCTGCACATATCCCGTCCCTACCCATTGCATCGTTGGCCTGCACCCCCTACTGCGTGTTGCCTTGCCTTGGGACGCGCTCGCTAGGACGAGTAAAAGCCATCCGTTAGACAAAAGCCGTGACAGGTGGGGATAGTAATAGAACGCAAAACTCACCTGGCGCGGGACCCCAAGGTGTTCCGACTGGGCGTCACTGGGCGCATATAGTCAGTGTTCTGGGTCAATCATCGAACCGTAACGCCATGAGCCTACGTACTGGGAGGATTTGCACAGTTTGATGTGAGTACGAAAGATGCTATGAGAATTATATCAGAACAAGGGAATAGGCGACAAGAGCAAGGACGAACGTCGCACGAAGGACGGAGATGGTGGTGGTCAGAAGACAAGCGAGTGTGTCGAGTTCCAAGACGGCGTCGCTGCACTTAAGGAGAATCGCGAGGGAGGTATGACGTCGATGTTTCGATCCATAGCCAAGACAGAAAGCGGGCGCTTGCTCGAGGACGAGGAGGGCACGTTGGACAGTCACAGGACGGGGCGAGAGGGCAAGCTATGGGATTGGCTGAGGGCATGTCTTGGGGCAAACACAAGCGAGCGCGGACATGTTCCAAACACGAGCGTCGTCGAGCAAGCGGCCCCAGACAACAGGCGGTTGTCAAACCAAACACCTGCTTGACGAGCCCGAACACGTCCAGATCGAGCCAAACACCGTCGAGCAAAGCAACGCAAAGCATGTTTGAGCACGTCTCGAGCATGGTCTGATTCAACACACGCCAACCGTGTGAAATTGCATTGTATCAGACCAGATGGGCCCGGATGCACTCCACAATATGTGGCATTTCACAGAGCGGCACGGAACGAAGCGTATAAACCCGTAGTTAATTTCGACTGGGCGTGATTGAGCGCGTAGATGCAAGCGCGCGGTCGAGGTGGTTGCAACGGTTGTCGCGGTTGCAGTGGTTGTAAAGAAGAGGAGGGAGGAAGACGCGTGTGCTCTTTGGCAAAGTCCGCAACGATACGAAAGTAAACCCTATATTGCATGTAATTTAGTACTTTTACAAGCAGCTGTGGTGCAGCGGTCAAGTTCGTAAGACTCATTATTCGGGGTCCTCAGTTCGAGCACCTCGGTGGCAGANTTTTTTAATAAGCGCCCTGCTCGGGCTTAAAGAGCGTTTTTGACACGCATTGTAGTGTTACTACATTATTTGATGCCTTTGAAGCGGGATTGACACAATACCTAATGAAGTCAGTAACGCATTTGTTGCAACCGCTCGGTGTGATTTGCAACCGGCTCCCCAAACTAATGGGGCGGTTGAACCAAATGCTGTGTCGACTCTACCCCTTCGTGTGCGCCTTGAGCAGGTCGAGCAACTCGAAACAGATACGCATCCACTCTCGCGCGGGTACGAACTCAGCACCACGATCAACGATACGACCGATCAAGTTGATGGTGGCCTCCTGCACCTTCTCGTGTCGGTTACGCAGGATAGGAGTCATACGGGGTACTGGCGACGTCGGTTAGCATGCTATAACGTGCTTGGTAGGGCGATGTACTCACGAAGATCCTTCACAGGAGGGTTCATCTGCGTCATACCCACGACGTTCGCAATAGCTCCCTCGGCGGCAATGATACTACCGAGAGTATCCGGGTACTCCTCACCAAGCTGCTCGAAGAGGACAAGGCCGAGCTTGCTCAAGAGTTGGTCCTCACCGCATTGCTTGATGACGACGGCGAGGCGGGTGGTAAGATCTGCGGCTTGCTGGCGAACCTTGGCACTCTTGTTGTTGAGACGCCAGAGAATGGTGGAGACGATCTGCGTGAGGTATGGCTTCACGCGGATACCTGGAAATTGGGTCAGCTCACAAACGTCATGAAGATGTACATGTGTAACTTACCAAGCGCGTTGACCACAGTACCGAAACCGTCCAGCATGACCTGGTCCTCGGTGGTCTGCTCTTGGAACGCGTAGATGATACCGTCTACAAGGCGAACCTCGAGGCGCTCGTCGATGTCCGAGGCACCAAGAGAGGCGACGACCTTCGTAATGGTCTCCATGACCATCTTTCGGTACGGCTCGGCCTCATCCTTGAGGTCGTTGACAATGCGACCGACGATACCCGCCACGCCGGCCTTCTGTGCAAGCTCGACCGTCGTCTCTACCACCTGACGTTGTCGAAGGATTCGATACCGTACGGTGCTGCAGCCTCGGCGAAGGCGGCCAACGCAAGGGCGATCATCGTCCGCACTTTTCGTCTGCTCATCCTGGAGGCCATGCGCGATGCAGTCGACGAGATTACGAAGATGAGGGGAGGACGGCGCAACCCATCATGATGGCAATCTGCTGAACAATACGAATACCGGTGTGTCGAGCCTGCCACGACTTCTTGCTCCTGCAAACGGCCTTCAAGAAGGGAAGTAGAGACGGGATACCGAGAGCTGAGGCGACGACAGAGAACGCACGAGCTGTGGTATTCCGTACATACTCGTCGGCGTGGTCGATATCCGGACGCATAGTCGAGATCATGTGCGCGAGACCTGCAGCCTTGGAAAGGTTCGAGATAATCTCACAACCCTCCACACACGAACGTAATAATCCTCGTCAATGAGAAGCGGTTCGATAACAACCAGGATCTTGTGGACGTAGGGCCGAATGAGGTCGTCCAACTTGTACAGTACACGGTGGATAGCCTTGACCAGAAGGTGGCGTTCCTGGTCCTCCAAGGTGCGCTCCATGAGGAGTGGGAGAATCTTGTCGAATAGAGGTCCACAACCAGTACGAACGTTAAGTTCCGCCCTGTGATACCTGTTCAGGATGGCGGGGATACACGAATGGCGGTCAGCAACATAATCTCTGGCAATAAATGGAATGGTACACACGTCCGCAGGCGCAAGGAGCACTTGGAGAACGTCTTGAGGACCCAAACTCCTGGCGATGTAGCTCCGAAATGGTTACCCACCACACGTAGAATGCCCTTCTTGTGCACCTTGAGCAGGTCGAGCAACTACCAGTACGAACTCAGCACCACAATCGGCAACAAGACTTTTGAGGCTGATCATGGCCGACGGTAGCCTCCTGCACCTTCTTGTATCAGTGACGGAGGATAGAAGATATGCGGGGCAATAGTAACATGAGTTAGCTTGCTGGAACACACTTGATAAAGCGATGGGCTGACTATGATCCTTCGAGTGAGTCGGTCCTGAGTGCTGAGTAACGAGAGGCCAAGTCCTCAGTTCGGATGTGAGTATTGAGTATAAGGCCAGGGCCAGGCCAGGACTCCTGAGCTCGGAAGCAAGTACTGAGTATGGTTCGAGCACGAGTCTCAGGATGGGAGGCGGAGATTTTGGCGCCGGTGTGCAGAAAATTAATGTCCACGGGCGCCCCCCATAGCTATCTCAACCTCGTTTTATTTGCCGAACAGGCCCTCAGCGGTGTAGCTAGGCGCTTATGTGTACTGTTTTAGGAAGGGATGCCAAACAAACCACGCCTACTCGCGCTCGCGGCGGTTGTATCGATATCGGTTTACATCGGGCTGACACTAACGGCGACTCTCCTGCAGAACGCTCCCTTCCCTTGCTCTAGTCTCACTCTTCAGGACAATACAATATGTCAGAGAAGCGTCGCTTGAGCGACGCCAATGAAGCTGGCTCCCAACGTCCAAGTACACCGGAATCCCGACTCACAGCGGACGTAGCGGCTCTCTCGCTTCAAGCAACCCCCAAGAGCCAAGGATCCGGGAGCTTCACTGCCAGCGGTGGTTTTACCAGTACGCGGTATGTTTCGTTTTGCCGGCGCAGAGACGTCTCACTGATGTGCTCTCTGTAGTGTACAAGAAGTTTGGCCATGGATCGCCGGCGATATCGAGAAACACGATACGTGCTCCTTCGATACCGTTTTGGAATACCTGCTCGGGAGGGTGCACAAGGGTAGCACTCCGCCTGGTTGCCTCGAGAAAGTACTGCAGGCTGTCCTGCCCATTGCCAACAGCGCGAAAGTACGCCAAGGTCTAGAGAAGTAGTGCGTGATTTGATGTCTCCCTCCCGAACTTGACTGATTCTACTTCCTCTCTCAGCCGCAAGGCGGTGTCTGTCGAAGCCGAGCGCTATGCGCCTTTCGTTGGGACCTTCAATGACGCGCTCGCTCAGCAACTGAAGAATCTCAGCATCCCTGGCGAAGATTTCCTTCCTGCTAACCAATTGGACGTCCTTTTCTGCCGAAATGCTGAGAAGACAGTCACGTCCGACTACACTTCACCGTCGGGCGAGCTGCTCCGGACTGTCCGCAAGCCTGATCTCATTCTCACCACGATCCACGCTGCGTGCAGGTGCTACGACATCGAAAGCGGGGCGGGCCGAGTATTTGAAGCAGCCACGCGACAACCCCCAGATAATTTCACTTGGCACGATATCCTATCGTTTGTAGAAATGAAGATCTACTCCAAGATCGCGTTGTCCGCCCTGCCGTCCAAGTACGGTACATCCTTAGAATGTCAGTATGACACAATCCGCGACGTCTACTCACGATGTGCAACGCCTCTGCTGAAGACGCCAGAACAAGTCCCCGCTAGTGGCAATCCCGCGAAGCGTGTCAAGAAAGAGCACAATGTTCACAGTGACGGTAAGCTCAATGCACCAGGATAGTGTATGTGACACAATTAACTGAGTTCTGTAGAGCTCCGTCTGAGAACTCTCCGCAGTCGAGCAAACGCCGCGCAACAGACAAGTACCGGGCCCTCTCCTTCCGGCTCAGGTGCAGAGCCAACCCTGAGCCCGTCCATTGCTGAGTCGCAGAAAGTCGTAGAATCGGAAAGAGCTCCACCGGCCATCCAGTGTGCGATCTATGGTGCTGAGATGCTGTCTCGTGCTCCCGTTGTTCCTTGCGCTATGGGCATGCTCGTGCAAGGTACGTATATCACCACGTAAGGGTAAAACATTCATTCAGACCTCCCTGCAGACGACGTCGTGCACGTCTGGATATATGATCGCGAAGGGGGCATCCAGTCCATGGGCCTCAATTTCCTGACCGATCTACCTCGCTTTCTGGTTCTCCTTTTCGCCATGCAGCGACTTCGGCTCAAGGATTGGGGGTTTATTGAGAAATATGACCTAGGCGCGATTGCCGCGCTCGGGGAGACAGAACCTCGGAAACCACCATCACCAGTGAAGGTGGATCAGTTCTACATCGACACCGCGGTTTCCATTCATAGGTCGCTGAGCCTCAAGGGAAGAGGTACTTACGTTGTCCGTGCGCGCCACGCCCGTCCTCCGCACGGCCAATCGCCTCATTTCGTCGCGAAGTTCTCGTGGGCGGATTGTTCACGTTTGCCAGAGCGCGAGCTCGTCCAACGCGGCATTGACCGAGCAGCAGGCAACGAAGCGGTCACCAAGCACATGCCTTACATTGCGCACAGCTTCGAATTGCGGGAGTGTACGACACGTACCGTGCGAGCCGCGCTTGGCATCCCGCCGAAGCATCGCCTTCGACCGGACAAGTCGGAGGGCGCTGAAGTGTATCGTATCCTCCGGGTGACCATAGTCGAGTGGATGGAACACCTCAGCACCCTTTCCAATGAACGCTTTCTCCGTGGTTGGTTCCAGGCATTGATAGGTAGGCAACCTTTGAGTGGTCATGCGGGAGTTTCTGACGGGATCTCTAGCTCATTATCACAATTGGCGGAACGGTGTCCAGCACCGAGACATCAGCCTGGGCAATCTAATGCGCCGCGGCAAAGATGAGGACCCTGTTTGTGCGGTCCTGAACGACTGGGACCTCGGCAACGATGCCGAAGACCCGAACTTGACACACACCGGCTTCGAAGTGACAGGCACGGTACCCTTCATGGCCATCGACCTACTCACCCAGGAGGCGCTTGACGGCAAAGTCGCCATTCTGTACCGTCACGACCTCGAGGCGCTCATCTGGGTGCTCATCTGGGCGGTGTGCTGCTACGACGACGGAAAGATGGTCCATACCGTCCCGCGGGGTATCTACAACTGGAACGTGCGCGACCCGCTCTCGTGCGGCGAAAAGAAGCATAGGTTCCTTACACGCCGTGAACCCATCCAACCGGCCTCCGACAATTGGGGAGAAGGACTCAAGCTTGCCTCGCTTTTGCGGGGCTTCTTGTGGGATCAGATGGCCAAGACCGTCAAAGATTTTTATCAGGTAGTACACCAACAAGCATGGCTGCAAGGTTCCGGTCCCGGGTTCTCTCACCAGACTATGCCTCGCGAGGAGGATGATCCGGAGCGCGTCTGGTATGAATTCTGGGCGCATCTCAAACGATTCAAAGAAGTTGTGCCTTGCATAGCTGACTTCATGCCCGAGGACCTCCGCAAGGCTGGAGATGCTGACGAAAAGCAGTAGACCTGATGAGGAATGTGGTACGAGTAGCGGTGGTGGTGGAGTGGTGGATCTTGTGGTACATGTATAGTACTAGCGGGGTGCGGATTGGGCTCGCTATGCATGCAGTGGGTGAAGTCACGTCTTATATCCTCGGTGCACCCTGCAGAGAGCGTACTGAGAATCCAGCGCGCACAAGTTTGAGAAGCACTATAGAAACTTGAGACCTTATGGTTCATCTCCATCCGAACTTGCAAGATGGCTCCCATCACCGTCAACCCGACCACGCTATCCGCCCCACGCATTGTCCACATTCCCTTGGCCAAGCCTACTCGAGCCGGACTGCTGCACGTTGGCAACTGCGATCGCAGCCGCAAACCCCGAGAGGGCCGTTGCCGAGGCGCCGCCGCCGCTCTTTGCTTGGGCCAGTCCTCGAACGACCACTCATTACAAACACTATATAGATTATACACGGCCGCTGGTATATGTACAGATAGACACGAGCGTATTGCGTGGCTCGCCAGCTACTACACACAGCAGTACTAGTACTGTAACACTAACGGTGCGAGGTCGTACGTATATACATTACGAGGATGAGGGGGGGGACAAGGGATCAGAGGCTGCTCTCGTTATCCAGCACCCGGCCTCCGGGGCATCGCGTATAACGCGGGAAGCGTAGGGAGGAAAGGGGAAGGGCCTCGGAGGAGATCAGCACGACACCGGCTGCACACTCACGCTGACCATTCCGGCTTCTAACCCTCCATGTCCGACCGCGAACGAGCTCGCAACAGAGCCAGCTTCGAGCTCCTCTTCGTCGTCGTAGAAGAAGAACATGGGTGAGGGGGACGCCGGACGAGGCGGCAACGCGCCAAGGTCATCCCGGAGCCTCTCTTCCTGCTCGTCCGAGTCCAGGTCAACATCTTCCCAACCGGAAGACTCAGTGGTACTGCCGACAA
>JAPEVG010000473.1:0-23999 GCA_029747595.1 Trametes cubensis
GGCAAACGTGATGGGAACTCACCCTCCAGATACGGCTTGTCTTCGCTCTCGTCGAAGGCAGCGAAGGACGCGCCCTCAGCGGCCGCCTCTTCGCCGTCTGCTTCGGCCCCCTTGGCAGCAGTGGGCTTGACCTTCATGCGCCGCTCGACCTTGAACTTTGCGACGTAGAAGCCGTCCATGTTGTGCACGTGAGGGTAGAACCGGCGCGTGAGGCTGAGCTTGTCGCTGAACGTCTTCCCGCGGTAGCTCGTGAAGCCCGGCCGCCCGAACTCGAGCCCGGTGTCGACAAGCTTGACGTTCGGCCGCTTGCGCAGCGCATAATCGACCACTGCCTCGTTCTCGTCTACAGTGACGGAACACGTCGAGTAGACGAGGTAGCCGCCCGTCTTTGAGTCCGCTTGGACACTGTCGATCGCGCAGAGGATTAACTGCTTTTGGAGGTGCGAGAGGAGTGTGAAGTCGCGCTCAGACTACGATCGCGAAGCGAACACATGCTGTCAGTAACTTGGATACGAAAGAAGCACGGGCGAGGCTCCCACCTTGTTCGTCTTCACACTGGCATCTTTGCTGATGACACCTGTCCCGCTGCAAGGGGCGTCAAGTAGAACCCTGTCAAAGCCGCCAATGACCTTGGGGAATTCCCGGCCGTCGTAAGAACACACGACAACGTTCTTGCAGCCCAGACGGTGAACGTTGGCCGTCAAGCTTTTCGTGCGTGCCTTGTTAGCGTCGTTCGCGAAGACGACACCCGTGTTCTGCATGAGCGCCGCCATGTGTGTCGTCTTGCCACCAGGCGCAGAGGCCATGTCCAGCACCCGCTCGCCCGGTTGCGGCGCGAGAGCGATGACAGGCAAGAACGACGATGCGGCCTGCAGCATGTAGTGTCCAGCAAGGTATTCGGGAGTGGCGCCGATTGGAACGCTACTCTCGAACACCTGCAGTCCGACGTTCGTCCACTTCCCGATAGGTTCGAGGTTCACGCCGCGGTTGATCAGTGCCTGTGCGAGGTCGCGTCGGCGGGTCCGAAGCGTATTGGTCCGGATCGTGACCGGCCTTGGAACCTCATTCGCTTCGAAGAATTCGATGGCCTGACATGCAGTGAGCCACATTCCGCGCACTCGGACATATGACAATCATACCTCCGCAACGGGGAAGAGCTGGAACAGCTTCTCAGCAAGGAACTCATTGTAGCCGTAGTAGCTCGCAATGTCGGAGATGAGCGTCTGCACATATTCCGATCGTGACCTGTGGCACAGTCCAGAATACACGATCAGTAAACAGACACATCTAACGCCAGGCTGTACGCACCTGCCCTTCGCAGCGTAACGCTTGAAGTTGCCAAGCACGCGGACACATTCGCGCATTCTGCGCTGCACGGTGTGCACGTCGGGGCCTCCCCGCGTCTTCTCCTCTTCGAGTTCCTCCGCGGTTGGAAGGACGAAGCCCTCTTCACCCTCTTCCCCGCCCTCGCCCTCCTCGTCCATGTCCACATCATCGACGTCCGCGAGGTCATCGTCACTCGCTTCCCCAGCAAGCTCCGCTTGCCGCATCTCCTCTGCATCCAGCTCGGCCTCCCGCGCCGCCCTCGCGTCCAGAGCGCGAGACCGCGCCTCCATGTTCTTGATGGTGATGGGCCCGTCCTCATCATCCTCGTCTTCGTCGCTGTCGTCTGACGATGCGTCGGAGCCAGTGGGAATAATTTTCGTCGGGCGTTCGTGTTGTTTTGATTTCTTGCCCTTTACAGGCAGCTCTGGCTCATCCTCATCGTCGTCAGAGCCAAGGTCAAGTTCTTGTACGGGGCCTCTGAACATATCATCGCTGTTCCCTCTGTCAGAATTTGCCTCAGATATATTCAGCTCTTGAGGAGACTCACTCCTGGTCTGCTTCATCCATGTCCAAGTCGTTGAGGTCACCCTCAAACCCGACGAAGTCTTCATCGTCGCTATTATGGAAAAGGGATCTTGACATACGTTTGTTAACACCGTATTCCGATATTTTATGATGACACGAACATACTTTGCCTGAGCCTTGAGTCCCTCGTCATCCTCGACATCTTCCCAGCCTTCACTGCTCCCTGCGCCTTCGTCTTCGTCCTCGAACCGGGCCTGTTTCTGCTTCGCAGGCTTGGGCTTGGTAGGCTTGGCCTTCGTTGCCACCTTTACACTACTCTTCTCCTTCCCCTTCAATGCTGAAGGTTTCGGAGGCTTGCCCTCGCTCTCGCGAGCCTTTTTAGCAGGCCGCTTGGTGGTCTCGACATCGTCCGCCTTGCGCTTGCCTAGCTTCTTCTGGGAGGGTCGACCAGCATTTTCTTGCACCTCCAGCAGAGGAGAGGGGTCACCCTGCTTGTTCTTCGCGCGACGACCCATAATAGTGTGAGGGGATGCAAGAGCGGAGACAGTTGAGCGTAGAGGTGTGCTCCCGGACGAGCCGCAGAACAGAAATTTCAGACGCCCGGTGTAATTCCCAATCTGGCAGCAGCGATCGAGGTGTGTGGCCGTGTTTGGTTCCTTCCCATGTACGGGACCCTAACCACGAGTGCAACTTCGGGTATGACATCAAGGAACACCTGCCTTTGAACTCGGACCGCGATTGCCCTTGCTCGTTACTCGTATCTCACTCGCTACGGACTGCGGGGTCAACCAACGCGATTTGGACTGCCCAGAGCCATCGCAAAGCCTCGAACCAACACTCACCGCCCAGAACACATTCTTTTACGACAGACAACGTCAATATGCCTCTCTTCCCACTCAAATCTATGCTGTCTCGCCCGCTAGCATTCGGGTGCCATGGGGTTTCCAAGGCACGTCCAACGAGCCTGTCTCCGTCGAGTGGGCGATTCTTTGTTCCAAGCTCGGCAATGGGATTAGTCCGATATCAACATATGGATACTACCAGGATGCTCGAGTTGCGCAAGCAGATGAAGTCGGAGATGAAGGGTGGTTGGTCCAAGTTCTTCCTCAAGTTCGGACTCGTGAGCGTCGGCCTCGGAGTCTCGTTTCTCGCAGCGCCCATACTGTATTGTGACTGTACGTGCGCATCTGCCAACGATCTATTTCACCGCCATCCAGACTTACCACTTGACGATAGCTGTCACGTCGAAAACCACATCTCCGGCAGCTATACCCCCGCCTAGCCAAGGCCAAGCTGCGCCTGTCCAGCCACCTCTGCCTCCGCCGCCTACATCAAGTGTCAAGTTATATGAACTGACGTTCGGCACTGTCTGTGGTATCTGCGCAGGGGTGTTTGTCAAAAAGGGCGCAAGGATCGTTGCATTCGCTTTGGGCGGTGTTTTCGTCCTCCTTCAGGTAAGCATTCCTCCGGGTTTCGCACTTGCGTTGAGAATCTCGACGACTGATCTACTCTTTGCAGTATCTTGGCTCACTGTCGCTTGTACGTGTGGACTGGGGGCGCGCGGCGACGCGATTCGAGAACCTGTTCTACACGACAGATGCGACGGGAGCGAAGAGACCGCCCAATGTCGGCTCTCTCTTCCGTTGGATTGTCGACTTCCTTACCGCGGATTTCCAACAGAGAGCGAGCTTCGTGGCGGGCTTCGCTCTCGGTCTGCGGATTGGTTGAGGAGCGCTCAACAACCAACGGACGATTCACTGTACAATAGTATATCCTGCATTCCAATCTTTGGCGACAGCTGTTGTAACTATTCGCGCATATCAAGTATCGTACACAACCTCGTGCTGTCTTTGTTAATATATGGCTGAGGAATGTTTCATGAAGACACTTACGAAGGTCCAGACATGTGTTAATCCTCAACCAATGCTTTGATTTTCGCTATCAAGTCTTTGTTGTCTTCGTGTCCGCGCTGGTAGCCATCCCGCCCCTCCTGGATATAACCAAACAGTTCATAAAGCGGCGGTGGCAGCTCGGTATATTCTGCCACTGGCGTCTTCAGATGTTTCCTCTCAGGATGCCAGCCCTGCACGCTCGTCTGCTTAATTTCCCCACTGGACGTCGGCACGAAGAGTCTGTCGATCTTTCGGTCCGTCCGGTCATGAGCGACGCGCCATGCATTCATGAATGATCCCGTTTCAGGCAGACGAATGACCTGCTCCGCGAGGTCCGCAAGGGCGGTGAAATCATCGGACTGGACCTGCAGAACTTGACCGCGGGCATTCACGGCGACGTCAGGGCGGAAAAGCGCCACGGTGAANCCCTCTGGATCCGCCGGGGCGTTCAAGAGCACCGCAAAGACGAGGTTGTCGCGCGCTGGGACGAAGTCGGCGCTGGATGGATGCGGGCGCGCACGGGCATGCCAGCCTTTGGCAGATGTGGCCGACATCGCGATGTGGTCCTCGTACTGGATGCGATTGGCGGAGGTGGTTGGAGTGGGTGCACTGCGGAAGAGGAAGACGTATGCGCTGAGGAAGATTGCGAGCGCGAAGCAGAGCGGTTTGGTGAAAGAGGGTGCCAGTTTGGCGCGACGTGAAGACGTAGTAGGTGCGGGCGGGCTGTTCGTGGATAGTGGCCGATGACAGGGAGAGGCAGATGAACAAGCTGGGGCTTTACTAGCGAGATGCCGGCGAAGCATGCAAGAGATGCACATGGTCTTGCCATTCCAAGGGATCATGCACATGCACCGTCTTGGCAAATCATTGGGTACAATCGCATGTTCCGTGGTAAAATGGATGGTTTCCTTGCGGCGAGTACAGCACGAACGCACCGCGAGCTACACTTGCATTGGTGAATCACGGTTGGACATGGAGACAGATTGTTGAGGGTATGCAGCAATGGATCCCGCCGGCGTAAACAGGCGTAAGGCCAATGGCGTAAACGGGCGTCTATACGTTAATTGGGGCGCCACATACTGCTGCACGCATGCCGGCCGACACTCCTTAGTCGTCTACTACCACGACTAGTACGAGTTCAAAACACTCGCCTCATCAGCTTGGACATAACATCTTGCCGCAGCCACCGTCATGCCAATCCGCCTGCGATGTGGGCGGGCTGTGTCGTTCTTACAGCATCGTAATATCCACTGGCAAGGCTCTCGACCAATGCCGTTCACGTTTCGACGAAACCCCCTGGTAACCTACGGAACCACGTAGAATTGCCCGCACCTCCAAAAGAGAAGCCACTATTACCACCCGTGCAATCATGGTTCTCTGTCAGCTCCGAGGATCAGTAGCGCCTGATTCTGACAGATCTTCGAAAGGTGACCACGCCTAGTAGAAAGATGGAAGAATAACGGCGGCTTACGAAGGCTTCAATGCGTTCATCGCGGATTGTCCGGTAAGCGGTTTATACTCATGCGCGAGCTTGCCGAGACTCACATGCTGTGGTATACGTAGGGGCACTTGGAGTACTTTGTTGTTCCTGTACTGACCCCGATGCGGCACGTATAGGACAATCACACGCTGCCTACGAGATGGCACTATCCGTGTGCTCGACGGTCACAGCACGATGAGCACATGGGCTCGGCGCAGATCCCGCCGACCTACGACTTACACTAACTGTCAGCGGAATACCTTTCCAGGTCTCAAGCCGCACAGCATGGTCGTAACGGTGCAGCCCTGGGCTATAACCCATGGTGACAGCGACAGCTGATGTGCGTCAATGTCGGCGAAGCTCTGCATGGCGCACCACTCTGAGATGGCAGTTTCTGGCCTATCGTAAGACCATTCTGCTAACGATCGGTGGAGATATGCCTTTTTTCTCATGGAGGGACGACCCGAAGCGGTGCAGTGCGCTCTCCCTCCTGGTGGTCATATATAGTGCGCGGGGCGGAGGCTTTTGTCAACTTAACGTCCACTTCCCCGCGACTATTCCTTGCAACCACATAATGTCGACCTGGCCCCAGGCAGTCCAGGCTTCTGCAGTGTATTGGTAAGTAAGGGATTATCGCCTCCCACGTCTCGCTTACGAACCTACTTTCCCATCAGGGCTAGCTCAGTACGACTCAACAATAATCTTTCGCTCATGGCGCTCAGTATGTTTCTTTACTATCGCTCGATCCGGTGGAAGACGAACCACTCACCTAGGAATATGGCAGCAATTCTATACTATGACTATCTATTGACCCTGTTCAGCGAAATCGAGCACTTCTGGAAGAGCGCGAATATTTCGCTGGTATCCGTGCTATTTGTTGTCAACCGGTACTTAGGCATATTGGGACCTATCCCGATAGCCGTCGAATACTACTCGGACATGCCAGAACATGTATGTCAACAGTAGCCTCCGCTGTTGCTTCTCTGTTGACTGACCGTGCTCCCTTCAGGTGTGAGTGATCTTGGTCATCGAGTCCTTTCTTCGGCGTTGAGTCAATGTCGCCAGCTGCCGATACTTGCAAACATATCACCAAGCCTACGCAATTTGTAGCCAAGGCGTTGTGGCAGGTACGAGTAGTTGTTCTTATCTCTTGTATTGCCAATCTAAACTCTATAGTCATGCTGGTCATCCGAACTTACGCTTTGTATGAGCGAAGTAGGCGTATCCTTGTATTACTCGTCTTCATACATCTGTCGGGGGCGCTCATGTGTTTGGTAGGGACTCTCACATCGTCGTTACGGAATGAGCGCTGAGGGTGATCACGACAGGCTGCAACCGTCACAAGTATAAGCCCAGCAAAGACAAAAACGCCCCTTCCATTCACGTTCACTGGGTGCGATCTATCGCTTACAAATACGCAGTATGTTTTCGCGCACGCCCTTGGGTCCAATCCACTAACGCCGGCCGATCATAGGGGCATCCGTACGCTTCCCTGCGACCCGAACATGTGTTCCAAGGCCTGACTGGCATTCATGACAGACCTCAGTCTTGCATGGGGCGCGATGCTCTGGTTCGACACCACCATCTTTCTCTTGACCCTCATTCGTGCTCTTCGAATGCGCAGCCATCTTCCAGGCGGACTTCTTCACATCATGTTTCGAGACGGTATGTGGAGATTCCCACGGCGCTACGGATTCTGTACGCACATCTCACTGATGAGTACTATTGTAGGAACGATCTACTACGGGTAAGGTACCACCTCGCCGCGGCGATTACGATAACTCCTGAACTATGAACTGTGACAGTATCATGGTAGCCTCTAATGTGTCAAACATCATCACGTTCATGGTTAGCCGTTTTCTTGTGTCCACCTTGCGGGGTTTATTGAGTGTCGTACCTAGGTCACACGTGTGCGTTTAGCCTCAGACTTTCGGCTGGCAACTATATTGAGTAACGAAAATGATAGTCTGGATCGCCTCTGAAGGGCACAAATACCACGCTCACCAACGTGTGCGTGTCGCAAATTGTAGTCACACCATTCCTTTGCGAAACGCTGACCTCAATATGATCTAGATTATCAACTACGCTTACCTCTCGGCTGATACTCAACCTGCGCAGCCCCGACCTTCAGCGGTCTCGTCGTATCGACCACGCAAATCCTTCGAACGCGTGGAACGCAGCCAGCGCTCTTGCAGTGTCCGGCTCAACGGCCTTTGACTGCACGTTGACAGATGTGATAATGCTAGGCGTCGAAACCGAAGCAAGCGCAATTGACACGGTGTGACCGGCTTCACTTTCGCTTCAAGGGGCCTTACGAAGTCTTGATAAGTGCAATATGTGACGGTAGAGTTGTCGAAGGTGCGTCCTGGTCGTCATCCTCACCGAGCTTTTCTCAAACACGTCTCCTAGACATATACTGACATCTTGGCATGCACGAACACTATCCACTCGTAAGTTCCGCAGTATGATACTTTGACACAACCTTTGTTGACGACTTGCAAGCAAGAAACTAATTGTGTACAATAATAAACCGCCTATCCAACTGCAATCATAGCCCAATGCGGCCGTTGACCTACTAGTCGTAGTATCAAGTTGATGATACAAGTCCTTGAGTGTCCAAAGCTCTCCAACTCTGCGCTAACGCCGCCGTTCGGCACATCCACCGATCTCTATCTATCGAAGGAGTTCTGTGGTACTGCGGCAGGCACCGTCGGCGATCGTTGACACGAACTCGAGGAATGCTATGGCAGAGATGGCCGTTAGCATGTGCCCGTGTGGGAGAGTTGTGGGACTCACGTTACTCTGAGTCTCTAGGTACCGCGAGCGTACAAGATGCTTCAGGCCACATTCCTTACCGTTCCTCTCACCGTCAAAACAACCTGGCCAAGTTCAAGTTAGTCCCCCCCTGGAGATGCAACATAGAGTACGGCATGCGTAAGATCTATCCAAGGGGTACAGACAACCCACACGGCTGCAATCGCCCTATTTCGAGCCGTGCGAGAGTGATTCGGCAAGAACGTTCAATCAAAGCCCGGTGGTTCGATTCGGTAACAGTAAACACCAGTAAGTCCAAGTTCTAGTGTGCCAGTGCATTGTTCTTTCCTCGTTCCACTAATACGGATCTGCAGAGCTTCCATACTTGTGTATAGAGTAGCTTGACTGATGTTCTGCAGTGGTTATCTGACTGCCACTCGTACGCCGCATGGCTGTACTAGATCTTCTCCCATTCCTTGTCAACGGTGAATCCTTATAAGGGCGGATTCGCTAGGGCCGTTGTTCACAGATCGAAGTCTCCTCTCGCCCTAGCACTTGGACCCCTCATGGCTGACGGAATGGAAACGGTTGACCCCGTAGCGGCGTACTTGTGAGTCCTTCAAGTTCACTCCCCAAACATTTTGGGAACATTGACCTTCGCTGCAGCATGTACTCCGTACGATTCGACACCTCTCTAACACTCTCCGCCTTCAGTAAATGCCACCTTTGCTATCACAATCTAAGAGTCCGAACTGATGTATTTATAGCGATCTTGTACTACGATTATGCCATGACGGTGTTGTCGGAAATCCAGTACTATTGGAGTCCGCCCAAGCTGTCCACAAGTTTCGTCTTGTTCGCGGTAAACCGGTACATCGGGCTCCTTGGGCCCATACCGGTTTTCTTTGAGTACTTCTTCTTGACAACAGAATCAGTGAGTATTTATCATGAGATATCACAGATACCAACCTTTCTGACTACCAGTACTCGCTAGCGGTGAGCTCTTCGAGTACTCCGAAAGCCTTCCACGATGCCGGGCTTCTCACACTCGGGTCCTTAGATGCCGTCATCTTCAGCTTTACCATCAAGCCTTCGCCATGATGAGTCAGGGAATCGTCGCAAGTTCGTCTTCGTTCGTGGCGCACGCAGGCACTACCTTACTGACACCCACCATAGTACTGCTGATTCTTCGAACGTATGCCCTGTACGAATGTAACAAACGCATACTTGCTCTGCTGGTTGGAATGCACTTCGGCGGCTCTATACATTGCCTGGTGCGTCCGAAGTTAGCCTGGTCTGCATCATGATCCGGCGCTCACACTCGTCCTCGTAGTCTGCGGTATTGACAAGCAAGAGCCCTTTGACGACGGATATTCAGCTTGACTTCCACTATCCCCGGTGCAATTTATCGCTGACTGATGATCAGTAAGTGGCGAGGCGCGGACAATTGTACTGCCTGTTATGTGGAAGTCGTACTGAACGTTCATTGACAGGGGCGTTCGTGAGTGCAGCGCGTTTTGATATGGCTTCCCGGTTCACTGAAGGCAGATCTGGCACTCGCGTGGAGCGCTATGCTCTGGTTCGACACCATCATCTTCCTTTTGACGTTCTTCAAAGCCATCCAGATGCGGAGAGAAATGTCGGGTGGGCTGCTCGAGATCCTGTTCCGGGATGGTGCGTCTATAATGCGACTCACGCGAAAAACTGAACTGAACATCACTGCGACAGGAACCATTTATTATGGGTGCGTCAGTAGTGCTGTGGCTATGTAGGGCCACCTGCTAACGCTCTCATGACATAGTATCCTCGTCGCTGTGAACATGGTCAACATCATTACCTTCTTGGTACGTAACTCGCCAGCGTTACAGAAAGCTCTCGCTCACCAATCGCCATAGAAAACACCGGTATGAGCGTTGCTTTGATATCCGGGTCTTGATAATTTGACCTCTTCTTAGCCTGACACACCTATGAAAGGCATGGCAACAACCATGACCAACGTGTGCGTATCTCTATCTTGTGGTTCGATACGTGGTGGCTGACGTCCCATCTGTCATGCGAGTAGGCTTTCCGTGACGCTCACGTCTCGCCTTATGCTCAACCTCCGAGATCCGAGCCTTCAGCGGGGGAGGCACATCGGAGCTGGCACAAGCCGATACGACGGTTGGTCGACCGGTCAATTCAGCTCGAGGATGATGTCGTTCAGGAACCCTAACGCTGACACGGAGAGTATGACACTTGACGAAATGGGTACGTCATACACATCAGACTAAAGGCAGAGAACGACTGGTGCGTGTAGTACATATTGCAGATGTGGGCTCTACACTCATTATGGCCTCACGATAGCTTCCCAGGCTGAGAAGTAACGGTTTAATGTACCTCTACAATAGTTCACAATGCGACGGCATATGTACCATGAGATTGTTGGTAAGCCGGGTCCGCCGCACTGGACATTGGGTCTTCAATTTCACTGCCAGCTTTGAGTGTTGGGACCGCTCGGGCTCGAAGTACTGGAAGCTCTGTGCAATTGTGCCGCCCTCGGAGTCTCTAGTATGGTGTCATCGCCCCAAGGAAGGGCGCGCACAACCATTTTAGTAATTGTGAGTGCAGACATCCACCACTACTTCAACCGTCGCCTTAATCCCATAACTCATCACTACCATTGCTCCATTCCGCCAGATTACAGATGAGCGGATAGGTTTTCGCCACTTCGGAGCTCCGGTAGCAATAGAAATCTGTCAGATTGCATCGCAAGATGTTTCAGGCCCGCTAAGTTAGGTTACGTAGGCGATAGCGACGTGCGTCTCGATACCGAAGCAGGCACTTATACTCCTAGATCTGCGACTCATGCCATAGGTGCGTTTGTCTCCCCTTGTCGGCATGGATCTGGAACACTCCTTCTCCACAGAGTGAGTTACGCGCCTGGTCGTCATCCTGGCAACCTGTATTACTACGCGGTTTGCCGATAGCTAAGCAGAGACTGTTCAGGACGCGAAGCCATGCTATGTCTGTTCGGCTAACCGATATTTTGGTCGTCGCATCTGCAGGTGAGTATTCATCTCGCCTTTGCCTGATGCTGCATTCGGTCTCATCTGATGACCTAGCCATTCTGTATTACGACTATTCCCTCACTCTTGGAGCGGAAGTTGATCGCTTCTGGAGGGTAGGCAGATGCTCCTTCGTCAACATCCTCTTCGTCCTCAATCGTTACCTCGCGCTACTTGGAGCGATTCCCGTTTGCTTCGAGTTCTTTGGTGACTTGCCTCGTGAGGTGAGTCCGATAAGATCACTTCACCACGGTAGTCCTCCCGATCTTGATGACTTTGTCTTTAATAGAGGTGCGTAGAACACGCTAAGACCGTCTCGATTAGCCAATGACCGTGGTCCATGTGCAGCTGCCGGAAATTACAGACGTTCCATCAGTACTACACCATCGTCTCGCAGACAATTGTTGTCAGTGAGTGCTCGTCGAGCTTCGTGACTTGTACAAATTTGTTAATTCATGCCAGTCGTTCTAAGCATACGAACTTACGCCTTGTACACGGGAAACGTGCGAGTCACTCGAGGCCTTGTGGCGTTGAACCTCGTCATGGTCGTCGTGGTCGTGGTAACCCAAGTCTTGTAATATTCTGCTGCGTCTCTGGTATCTAACTTACTATTTACAGATTATGATCACGTTGGGCATGTTGGCACAATCGACAGCAACGTCCGACCCGGATACTATGCATCCCGCATTACCTACGTGCGCGAGCTCTTTATCGGTCACCCATGCGCAGTGAGCCACTGAATCGTTTGAAAGTATACACGGAGGCCTGACCCGCGCACATCCCGCGTATTACAGAGGGTTTCGTGAGTGTTCCCTGCCAGGCCAGGTAGTACAGCAAAGATATTTACCACTTGGCTCATCCTAGTATGGGCCGAAATCTGGATCGTGGTGCTCGTCTTCGATCTAACAATCCTCGCCCTGACTGTTGCCAAGGCCCTGACCATGCGAGAGAGCGTGCGCTACGGATTGTTCAGGGTGCTCTTCAGGGACGGTAAGCTTTCACTCCCCTGGCTTCGATGATCCCTCCCTTGACACACCAGCGCAGGAGCCATATACTCTGCGTGCGTTGACCAACGCATGAACGCATTTGCAAAGTTATTCATGAATCCGATGTAGTAGTTTGCTTTTGCTAGGCACTGTGAACGTCGTGACCTTTCTGGTACGCCCGATTCCGATTGGACACACTAGTCCATACTGCTTACAGTGATCTGAACACGTTGGTCATCGTAGATTCCTCGGGTACGTCCGAGAGGTGACATACACCCACACGAAGTGTTCACTTCCAGCGACCAGATCCCCGACAACTATCGAGGAATAGCGACTACCTTCACAAACGTGTATGGCCCTTCCTCCGCAACTCGTCCATAACGGATCTGAACTCACCGTCCTCGTCATCTGCTAGCATGTCCGTGACCTTGGTCTCCAGGATCATACTAAACCTCCGGGATGCAGCAGTCCACGGCCGGATTCAACGTCTCACACCTCGCTCCTTCGCCCTCTCCTCGATGTATATCCACGCAGGCGCGACGAGGGAGAGTCTTGGATGGAGCGACACTCAGACGATGCGGACGCTCTCCTTCCACGCACTCCCTCACGCTGAGTCCGACCAAGAGGAAGAGGTCCTGTCCTCGACACAACATGACAGTCCACATATTCGGGAGTCCTTGGACGTCCGTATGATGACTGCCGTCATCTAGGTGAGTACGTGGCGGTGATGGGATACTTTGCGGAGTGCCCATGTTTGACCAAGTACTGCACTGTGTTTGGCTTGTAGGTCCTCGCTCAGCAATTAGCCGAGGCCACATGCGCTTGACAGAGAATGATGGCGTGTAGCATCTGCGGTTCGCGATTTCGCACACTTTCTATGGATTGATAGCGGTACCGATGCAACGTATTTACCTGTCCTCGACTCCCGGCTGCGTCTTGTCAGTAGTAACGCCACACTCCGCCCCCATCTGTGGATTGTCAGAATGAGGCTATGCCCCCGGCAGAATCGTAGAGGAAGCAACAGACAGTAGTAGTGCACTGCACGCAGCGATCTGACAAATACAGTGGAACCAGTGCTCGAAGATATTGCAATTGTATATTCGATTCCGCCGCAGATGTCTCTATCACGACGTTTTAGCACGATGAAGACTCATGCCATCCCATCGTTCTATGCCGGTGAGCGTCCCCTACTACAAACAACAACATGCTAGGCACACAGTTGAACGACGATACGCTGTCCCGGAACTTTGAAACGCGTAGCTTCACACTTCTCCAGCGCATGTCCTCATCCCCGCCCTGCCGCAGCCTTCAAAACCGCCTCCATCCACCTCGGGTCGCTCCCCACCACAGGTCCTCTCCCATATCCGCCATTTCTACTTCCCTCCGCCGATCTCGGCGCGTACCCATACTGATAGCCTGCCGCCGACTCGCTGTATCCACCATAGCTCCCACCGCGAATGTGCGGCACGCTGCCGTGTCTCCGGATCTCCGCGCCTACAGCGTACGGGTCCCGCACCACGGGGTTTCGGGTGTACGCCTGGCCTGAGTTGACGCGTGGGCCCGCGCTGTGCGAGCGGTATACTGGGTCGCTGGCACTGCGGAAGTGGGCAGTGGGCGGGAGGTTTGGCTGCCGCGTCACGCTATTGGGACTGTACACGTTGACGTTTCCGTTCGGGGTGCGCATGCCAGGAGTGAGGGAGGCGGGGTGGACAACTGTGGTACTGCCAGATGGGTCAGTAAAGTGAATGCTGGGCGACAGGGAGTGGATAGAGGAGGAGCTCGACGCGGCTGAGGGCGTGCGCTCAGGTAGGCTCACGGGCACGCCGGAGTAGTGCAGGTAGAGGGGTGGGGGCGGGTACCCAGGGAACGACGGCGATCCCGCGTACCCCTGTGAATATCCGGCACCATTCCACTGGGGGCCAGCTGGGCGTTGCGACGGCTCAGGGCGAGGTGTGTGCGGGAGGACGAAGTTGCCGTAATGGGCCTGCGTGTAGCGTGCGTGCACCAGGCGTCCGACATGCACGGTCGCGGGAGCAGATGCGAAGCTTGCGCCTGAACGCGCGGTTTCTGGAGTGCCGTGACGCGAAAAAGGCTCCACGAAGGGGTCCGCGCCAAGCAAANGGGGGCTGCGGGGGATCGTTCTGTGTGACTCGTGTGGCCACCGAAGTCCGCTGTGAAGGTAGGTCTATGCGCAGCGCACGGAGAGACATGAGCTTTTTCAGTGGGGACATGGGCTCAACGGGGATCAGCGTTGTCTCGGCGCTCTCGACTGTCGACAAGGAGAAACGGGATCGGAGGGCATTAGGCTCCAAAGCCCGCTCTTGCATGGCCGTGGCACTGTATGACGGCCCCAAGTTGATCGGAATGCTTTGCTGCGTAGAGGGCGGAGGGCCTTCCCTTGGTAGACCGACCCCTGCGTTGACGACGAATAGCCTCTTTGGGACGGTCCGAGCGTGGCTCGAGTGGTATGAGTAGACGGAGGCCGGGCTTGTGGGGCGAGCAGGCGACGTAGTGTTCGTTCGTGGGAGTAGGTATGTAGTGGACTCGACCGAGCATAACGACGATGCCCTGCGAAGAGATGAAGTATCAAGAAGTTCATTGGGTGTGATGAGAGGGAAAGGGCGTGGAACGCGAGACATTACGCAGAGGTATAGCGTGTACACCAGCACTGATGGGGAATGTCAAGCAGCAGTAAATCGAGAGATGTAGAACACTGACGAAGTCCTGTAATAGACCATGCTACTGAGAAGATGGCGAGGTTGACTGCTTTGCATGTCGCCTTGGTATCTGGATACAACCAATATCATGAGCGAATACCCCGGGACGACCCGCAAAGTCATACCGAAGATTACACAGGAGAATGAGGACCCAAAGAGGGTGAGTAATACGGCGGGGGCTGGATCAATCCAAGGGCATCAGCATCTTGGCCGGCTCGTAGGACAAGTACGACTCGGCTCACCGATGTGGATAGCAAGTAGAAACAACATCCTCAGCAACTCTCTCCACATGCAAAATACTACAACAATCCTAGCGTCATGCGAATGTGAGTCTCCTTGCTGAGCCATTAGCCCTGTATGGACTCACATCAGATACAGCAGTACAGATGTCAACGCATTGACACCGATTAGAGTGAGTACAATAGCACCTGGCGGGGGTCAGTACACCAGTGACTTCGAAGTGCCGCAAAACTCACGTTGCAAGGTGTCGAAGTGCACCCATTCTTTCGACAGGTACAGGGACAGAAGAACAGACCAGATGATACTGGCGATGGCGATCAAAGCTACATCGTAGTCAGTATATACGCATCCTCCGAGTCGATAGCCGTCAGGAGTCTACAATCCACTCACCAAAGATCACCCTTCGCACCGTTCGAAACAAGGACCACCAATCCATAGAAAACATACAAGGTTGGTGTTGACAAAACCGGCGAAGATAGACGAGGAGATCGACGAAGAGAGCGACAACGGCTACACAAGAAAGAGAACGAAAAGGAAAAGCCCACCAGGGAACTGAGAAAGTCGAAGGAAAGGAAGGGGGACTGACTCAGTCAATGCCCTGTGAACAGAGGACGTACCGGGGGTCGTCAAGTGTAGTCATGGCGGTATATGAGGAGCTGGACGGGGGAAAACGTCAGCAGCGTGGCACCCAGTATCAGCAGAACATGACAGCGAAGGACAGTCGTGACTTTCCCTGCCCAGCCTCATCGGTGGTGGAGGCGTGGGCGGCGACATGCTTCGCTGCTCGGGACACTTTCTTGGATAGATTGTTGCATTTTGGATGGGGTGGCCATCGAGGACGGGCCCGGCGTGCAAATCTCCTGCAGACCTAGGATGGCCTCGCGGTCCACGTCCAAGGAGCGCATCGCCCGCGCGCGTCGTGGGGCAGCAACGCGATTGACACGGGCCGTCACACCGTCAACGCGACCTGTCACACACTCTCGCGCGCCCATCCGTGACGTCGTCCTCCGAATTCGACGCAGTAGCCTGGGAGCTCAGCCACACTGTGCTGCTTGTCCGTTGCGTACTAGCATGTCTGAACAAGATCCACTCCTCCCGACTGCCTCAAACTATGATGATGCAGGCTCATCAGAATCACAAGAGCACGACTCAAAAACCGCCTACGAACGGTGCCAGATCCGCACGGCGGAGGTCCTCGAGTCGACCCCGCTCCACTACACCGTTATCTCGCTCGTCCGTACCATCTCTCTCCCGATCTGTCTCCTGTCATATAAATGATGATACTCAACCTGACATACCTTCCACCTCCAGGTCCTGATAGACTCGGCGTGCGTCCTCGCCGACCTCGCCTACACCTTCCTCTCCGCAGACTGCACGCCCATCGAGGGCCCGGACACCCCGCTCTGGCTCAACGTCCTCGCGAATGTCTCTCTCGTCATCACCACACTCTTCCTCGTCGAAATCCCGGTGACGGTGTGGGCGCTGGGCGTGCAGTACTACAACCCCGTCGGCCCCGTCACGCACGCCGCGCTGCACTTCTTCGACGCGGCTGTGATCTTGACCACCTTCGTCCTCGAGGTGGGGCTGCGCGGGCGCGAGCGGGAGCTCGCGTCGCTGCTCGTCATCCTCCGTCTTTGGCGGCTTGTCAAGCTTGTGCAAGGTAGGTCGAGGCTCTGATACCAGAAGTTGGCATAATGGACTGATTGCCCGTGGCACCGCAGGACTCGCCGTCAGTGCGGGCGAGCTCGACGAGCGACAAGCCGAAGAACTCCACAAGACGCGCCACAAGCTCAGAGATGCACTGCAATCTCTGCAGGCATTGCGGCAAGAAAACCAAGAGCTCCGACTGCGCCTCGCGTCCGTCCAGGACGAAGGTGTTCCCCGTGAGGAGCTATAGTCTCATCTTTCCCCTCTATCACCATATACCATGTGTGCATTGCTCGGATGACCGATGTTGTTGGATACCTTGCCTGGAAGGATGTCGATTTTTCACAGAGAACGAATGGATGTGCCACAGGCGCGGACTGTCGGATACAATTAACGTGCTATGTACAACGTCTCGGCGATACGATACAGCGCTCTCGTCGCTATCTACTACTCGATACAGTGCGTACTATAAGCTACAGTCCAGTCCGGCCAGTCCGAAGAACAAAAGCAGGAAAGTCGACTAGCGATGTCGCGTCCAAGAAGAGGACATGATACAGAAAGAAAAACATGGGGCGTGCGCGGCACAGCGTCTCAACAGAACGACAAGCGTCCGCCCTCGAAGCGTCCAGCGCGCGTCATCCGCACGCTCAGCAGATCCCAAGGAACAAGAAGACAGAATCATCGAGCAGCCCAAAGTGCTCTCACCGCGACCGCACCGACGACGCCGGGCTATCCGCGCGCACCCACTCCGACGGGCGCGAGTGCGTGACGGGCATGTCCGGGTCGACGACGTCCTCGGGGAACATCCCGTACGACACCGGCCGCAGCGGCGCAGCGCCCACCGGCACGACCGCGTCGCGCTCGAGGTCGATGTAGAACGTGCTCGTCGGGGACAGCGCGGGCCCCGCGAGCTGCGGCGCTGCGCCTGCGATGCGCGCCTTCGGGGGCACCACGGGTGGGGAGCGCGGGGAGCCGAGCGCGGAGAAGGCGGTGTGGGAGTGCGAGGAGGCGGTGGAAGGGCTCCAGCAGGACTTGAGCTTGAGCGTGCGCAAAGGCCTGATCGTCGGAAGGGGAGCCGGCTTCGGCGCTGCGACGGCGAATGGATGGTCGACCCCACGCCGTCCTGCGGATTGCTTCGCCCAGCTCGGCCGGAGGCTCTCGTTGCTGCGCTTGTACGTGAGCGCGGACGCGCCGCTGAAGATGCGGTTCGTCCACGTCGTGCGCTTGGACGCGGTCACGTCGATAGTGGGCACAGAGCTCCTGCGTGACTGCCAGATCGGGGGCGTCGTAGGGGATACAGGAAACTTCGCGAGGACCTTGGCGTGTTGCTCGAAAATGGGCGTGGGGAAGTGGGCAGAAGAATGCTTGATCTCGTCCTCGAACTTGCGTGCCTTCTCTGGCGATGGCATGCGAGACTCGAGATGGTCAGAAGGAGCAGTGAACCAGGGCACCTCATGGACGGAGTAGGTCCAAACGCCAGGGATCAGGCTCATATGCGTGATCGCGGTGGTCAACAGCGAGAAGGAATATATGAGTGCTACAAATCACGTCAGTGTCATTCAGGATTCGATTGGGACATCAAGGACGTACTCAAGGTGCTGGATACCCATGATAGCACGACCATGAGCGATGATGACGCGCATGCGGTGATCGCGATGCCTTGACAAAGAGCCGGAGGCCCATTGACAGTAACATCGATGGAACTTGCGAGTTGTAGAGCCGAGAGAAGGCTCGTCCACCCGCACTCGTAGCGCACCTTGTCGAATACAGCATTTGGATACCAGGACGATACAAAGCACCTGACGAGACGTCACATTCAATATCAAAATCTCAACTCATCCACACGTTACTCACATAATCACAAGAAGCAAAAGAAGGCAAGCGTTGAAGATGACGAAAGTCGGCGCGCCGAGTCCTGGAGAGCATGTCAGGACGAAATCAACAGGACCGCACGGCAGACGTACCGTCAACGTTCAGACTCTTGAGCACTGATAGATTCCATACGGCGAATCCAATCATGAGCAAATTAACGTAGATTAGGATAGCTGGAGCTCAAGTCAGCGCCTGACTGGCCGTCTTCGGGGTAAGTATCTTTACTCACCGAAGAGGACGAAGCGGAGCACGATGAATGGGTTCCGCATCGTAGGCATTGCGTGAGGGAAGCGTTCAAACATTACGGTGGATGTAAAGGATAGGACGTGTCGACAGCACGAGCAGAGGCGCGTCAAATGTCGTAGGCTGGACGTAGCACAGACCAACAGGAGATGCACGAGGCACACGTAGGTGGCAAGGAGTGAACTCGAAGGAACGTAGAGGGCCCAGTGCGCACACGAAGATGGGAAGTGAGACACAGAACCAAGAGGCAATCGCGCAAGCCGGTCACTTAAAGGCGGCGTGCAGTCTAAGGCGTCAGGTGGAGCACAGAGGAGGTCTATAGGATGAGCCAAAGGTCAAGTCACAAAGCAAAAGCGGGAAGAGTCTGAAGCAGTCGATGGACCGCCTGGGCCACAAAGCAGGCAGGCGAGGGCACGCATTGAGCTCTTTAAACACTGGGAGGCGTGGGGTCGGGAGGCGGAGGACAATGGCTCGGGTAAGAACAATAAAGTAGTTAGTGTGCAAACAACAGCCAGCCGCCCGTGCCTTGTATTCTATACCGGAGCCTAGTCGTGTGAAAGGCCTCAGAGCCGTGTGCACAGCTTGTCTCAGGCCATAGAATATGTTGCCGGATGCCAGGGAGCTCGTTAAGAAGAGCAGCGATCACCGACGCCATATGGACCAGTGTCGATCCGAGCCGAAGTATGCGTTCATGCTTTAGCGCCCAAATTGCAATCTCTCAGGCCCGGCGGTCCGCATCCGCCGTACTCAACCCGCAAACCGAGCAAAACGCAAAGCTGCGCCGACAGATGCACTCCGCCACCTTCCGCTGTTGTCCCCTTCGGGGTGACATACGAAAAAATTGGAACGATACAGAGAAGATTAGCATGGCCCCTGCACAAGGATGACACGCTTTCCCGGAGTGGTAGACCTACGGGTCTCAATATTTATTTTTCCGCATTATCTTTTGGTACTGTACTAAGTACATGTATGATCAGTTCCTCTCCTCGGGCTGCTGATCAGTGTAAAGGCGAGACTAGGGCCATAGCTGAGCAGCTTTGATGTTCATCCTCGTCCTCTTCGTCTTCATCCGTCTCACGCTGCTCATCCGCCTCATTAGAGTCATCACCTTCATCCTCGTCCTCCTCTTCTTCAGGTTCTTGCTCCTCTTCGCCAACCCCTGAATCCTCCATCTCCCGTTGGACATCCATAGAGTCAGAAGTAACGCCGGATTCAAGTGCAACTGCTGCAAGTAGATCTCTTGAAACTACGCTAATATTGCTTGGCGAGGACTGACTCGCCAACATCCCCCACACTGGAGGTTGCAGGACTCGAATCTTGGTAAATGATTCAGAGTCGTCGTTATGCCCAAGCGAGAATCCGCCCATAGGCCTCCAAATATTCAGTAGTGCACACGAAGAATGATGTCAATGGCCCGCGGTACATACATACATATAAAGCGCGTCAGACGTAGCCGAATATCTTATAGAAGAGTGGCTTGGGGCCCGTGTACGATGGCAACTCGCTAGGAGCTCGAAGGAATCACACTGGTCGCTCATGCCCGCTTATATTCTACACTTGTGAGGGACCAGATCTATTGTGAGCATCGACAAGGAGACGTATTAGTCAGAGGGGAGCTCGAGTTGGATGTATACGTTCCAGTGTGGAGTTGTCAGGCAATCGCCACTGTGGCCATACGCCACAGCTACGATTCACCGCTGTATAGCACATCCACCTAGCAACCATATAATACGTGGCCCATTGCTGGAGTGCGATTGAGGCGTCTATTCTAATAACTAGCTGTTTCGTCCGCCGGGTGCGTCCGCTAGTGGCAAGACCTACTTCCCAGTGCAACCGGGTCAGGAACGCCACCAGTTTGGATAGACTCAGATGGAAAGTTGGAACCACATTTTGATCACAACACCGCCGCACGGGGGGCGAAACGCTAACATGTTACAACAAGGCCAGCAGCTTGTGATAGGAATGAAGGAAAGCGGCAGGATCGCGCGGCGACCCTGCTGCACAATACAGGATGCCTCATCCGGGTCGCCGCCGCCACACTACCAGACGCCAACCGTCCCCGCACTACGCACTATCGGCCATACGTACTGTGCAGCCGGGTCATGTCCAACGGGGGCGGACGGTTCGACTTTCGCTTCGACTTCGGTCGCGGACCTGAAGAGGGCGCGTGTTTCCGTGGCACGGACAGCGGCTGGGGCGAGGGCAGCGCCGACCGCAGGCTGCCTTTCCGTGAAGGCGTCTGCGAGACGGCGCTCGTTGGTGGGTGGCCGAACGTGGCCGACAGCGAGCTCGAGCGGGGCGGCGGGCCAGTCCCCAGCGGCGACGGCTTGATGGTCGACGAGTAGGGGATGTAGTGCGCGGATGGGGGGATGCCCGTTGGCGTCGACGTCAGGTCGGACGAGGACGTGCCGTACTCGTCCGAGTCGCCTGAGGGCGGCGACGCGGGTGTGACCGTCGCCGATATCCACGCGCTCTGCAGGATTTTGGCCGACTTGTTGGACGTCATCGGTGTCTTCTTCGGGGCGGCCGATAGCTTCTCGTTGTCGAAGGTTGAGCTCTTGGCGACCATTCGTTGTGAGAATTCGGAGGGAAGACGGATCTGCGGCGCAGCAGACGGGATTGGAGGTTTCGACCATGTTTTGAGAGGCGATGGCCCCCGGGCGCTGGGTAGAGCTTCGCGCACTCTGTACCAAGGGTACATCCGCGTGTTTGCACGCCAGATTTGCGAGTCGTCCTTCATGTGTATGATGGAGGACACCATGAGTATACAGAAGTATACTAGCACTGCAGCAGATATGAGCTACAAGTCGGGGACGACACCAATTTGCTTACAATTTACGGCGCCAATCCACGCGAATGCTAGGAGTGCCTTGGTTGATGTGCAAGAGGAGGGAAGAAGAGAACGGGCTACAGTGCGTCAGCTTTTTAGACTATTTCTGAAAGACGTGTTATGGTATCTTACTTGCAGTGCTACATAGCAAGTTGGGTAGTATGGCTGTAACGGCAGAGGCACCAGCTGGAAAAAAGGGGTCAGAACAGGTGATGAGACGAACTTGGAATCCCATACCTAGTTCTAAGATCCAGAACAGACAGACCCATATGCACTCGAACCATACACGGCCAACGAGCGCGTTTTTGCGGAGAAGATCGATGCACATTCTGTACGCGTGACGTCAACATCCAAACCGTTCGCCAATCCATATTCAGGTACGTACACGGGGAAGATCCACAGAAGGCCAAGTGCACTAATGGCGATCATGTATGCATCGATCATAGCTGTAATATTCGATCAAAGACAACTCAAATGATAGCATGCGGAACAGCTTACGATTCCAGCCAATTGTTTCGCCAAGGGCCAGATTCCACACAGAAACGCAGCATACGATAGCATTGCACAGAATGAAAATACCTAGATCGGCGAGTCAGTTCCCCGAGCAAGCCAGCCTGAACATCATCGTAACTGACCAAAACAAGAATAACGATACACTGAAAGAGAGTTGGCCATGCCGGGCGACGAGCAGAGCGCAGAGTAGGGTGAGAGGGATGGGAAACCGGTCGACGGTAGCGATTCGTTCGTTGATCGGGTTTATAAGGCCAACACGAGTGTAAGTACCAGCTTCCGTGTCCGGAATCCTGTCCGACAATGCGTCAAGCAAGTGGCCCGGGGAAAAAGAGAAGAGAAGAAAGAAAGGAGAGGAGAACAAAGGAAGGAAGGGTAAAGCGGCAAGCTCGGGGACAATCTCTCGCGGGCGGCCCCCATATAAGTATGGGATTGTACTCTGGGCCTGTGCATCGCCGCGCTTACGTACCGTGCTGAAACAGACGATGACGACCGAGTCGATCAGCTCGTTGTTATGGCCACCTCCACCATCCTCCCGCACGATCGAGCTGCTTCAGGCTGCTTCCTCCATTCGCCTTTCGAAGCTCGACCAAGCCTTACCGGCTGTTCGTATCATATATTAGGCTTCGTCGCCCTTTCTGTGCTTTGCCGGGAGAAGGGCCTTCATATGAGGCTTCTCCTCGTGTGCAGTGCATATCATCGCGGTCGACAACAGTTTCTACATCTGACTCGCTGCCTCAATCAGACCGTACTGCATGGTATCAAAGGTCGTGGTACTTACTCCGGTCTGATGGGACTTACCGACATCTCTGGGGGAGCCGCTCAAGCCCTGGCGTTGAGAGTCGGTGATGGGGGCGCTGACCCCCTTGATGTCTGGAATCAGTCATTCGCTGGGCGTATATGGTTAGACGTCTTTCGGAGTATATTGCTGCATTTCGTTGAGCAAGACGATCGTCTTTGCACATGTGCATGTCGCCGTAGTTGGTGGTCCAAACGACAGTGACAATTAGGGAAAAGGCCACGAACCAAGGACGGTTATCAAAGTAAACGCCGGAGCCCGGCAATAAGCGTGGCGTGCACAATCACTGAGCACGTATGAGCGGTCCTGGCCTCCAGCTTCATCTGGTACTTTGGACCTTGTTCACTACCTATACCTTGCGAGGCTGCTACAGTAACAGTATCGCCTGAGGTCCTATTGGATTACGCATCTCGAACTCTAGCACTTGAGCCAAGATGCGAGGACAACGGCGCACCCACCCTATTCGACCAATACTGACATGTTGCGCGGTGGCTGCTAACGCGTTCGTCCACGCCTGCTTTTCTGCCCCCCACTCATGACATATCACTCAGCATTGACCGTTTGGCCACAGAATATGCGCAGGCGGTGTATACAGCTTCCCGCTCATCGCGCCCGCCCTTGTGGAGAAACTGAAGTTGAGCCAGCCACAGCTCACCACCATCGCATTAGCGTGAGAGGCTCAACCAATACCACTGAACGTCCATGAGTTCCTTGCTCACAGTAGGTCTGCGGCAGAGGGATGGCTGGACAATATCCATTTGCCGCACTCGTGGGCAAGGCCATCGACCGCTACGGCCCCTGGTCATGTTCACTCGCCGCCTGCATCCTCAACGCGCTAGGGTTCGGCCTCTTCGCACGCGAAGTCGCCCACACTCCCGCAGAGATCACCCACCCGTCTGCGAACTCCTTCCATTTACTGGTGCTCTACTTTGGCATGATCGGCCTCGCCACCGTCTGCTCGTGCGCCCCCTTTCCCTTGCTCATAGCTCCAGCTTCCATGCTGATTTACTTCATACGTATACCTTGATTGGCGGTTGGACTCGATGCAGGTACTTCTCGCTCGTCTTCGCCGCGACCAAGACGTTCCCGCAATACATCGGTATCGCGTCGGGGACGAGCATGTCCATATTCGGG
>JAPEVG010000474.1:0-23831 GCA_029747595.1 Trametes cubensis
ACACCTCGAGCTTAGTACGGTCGACGAAGTCGACGAGCTCCCTGAAAAGGAGTTCCACGAGGCTTTGAAGGTCGCAGTCAGGGCACCCTCTCCTCCTCCTCCTCCCCCGACAACGCTCACCAAGAACGTCGAGGAACCTCAAGGACGTTGCGGGTTCTTTCGAGGAACCGGTGAAGATCGACTCGGATATGTCAACTCCAACGGCGACATCTTCGTCGTTCCCAACAACCCCTTTGGCATCTCGATTACTCGCATTATGGTCGCATACCATCTTCGATGGCCGGAGGCTTCTGTTCGGACCACCATGGCGGCAGCACTTCTTATCGACGACGTCCTCGCTCGTCGAGGTAATTTTCCTGCTTTCAAGATCGAAGCAGAACGTATCCCGACAACTTATCGCCAGGCTCTAGGCATGTCGGCGGCAGAGTCGGCGCAGTGGGACTGCATTCGGGCGGTAGGTAATGAGTCTGATCTCGTCAATATCTCGTTGGACGTCTTCCGTCCTGAGGTCGTTGAGAGAAACCAGAACATTATTGTGCATGCCTAAGGTCGAGGACGACCTTCAGCGGAGGGGGAGCTGATGTTACGAATGTACGATAGGTTTCTTACGAACTGGTACGATACCTGCTTCAAGCTCTGTACGATACGGATGTGGCAGACTCTGAGATTGTAGCTACGGTTCTGAAAGACAGGAATGGTCTCGTATTATCTAGGACACTCTAGGACTTTCTATGCACAGTTACTTCTACGGTGCACAGTCGCTTCTGCGCAGTACACAGGCGCTTCTGCACAGTGCACAGCAGCACTGCCACAGTGTTACTAGGTTCAACTAGCGCTGACTACTACGTACCAGAAAGTCCATGTATACGCTAGAACATTCCGTCTACAGGCTGGTGTACATGTATATAAGAGGCGACGCCATAGAGCGACCCTCAGCTTTCAGTCTCTTCGCGAAATACGACTTTGGTTGCTCGTTAACTCGCTTTCAACTGCAAATACTACTACGCGCTTATCTTCGACAAGCTAGGGCTAGTAGCTGAATAGATACAAGCTCTCTATTCATTGACGTCTTAAGGCTTGATAGTTTAAGAGTCACGCTCGAAAGCGTAACATGCGTTAGTAGACCGACAGCAACGCTCTCCACTCGTCCCTGCAACGACGCTCACGATATCGTGGTATGTTTGCGTTCTCCAGAGCTCTCAGCATCCCGAGGAGCTACTTGTTCTCGTCCTGTAGGTCTTACCATGTTGATTCCCTCCTGATTTTCGTATTCCTGGGTCGGACTGAGTGTGTGTCAGCGAGATCTCAGAGGAGCTCGATTCTCGTCACTGGCAAAGTCCATGTACTTACCGCGGTCGTACCAAGTCCATCCGTATATATCCACAGCGTTCTTCAGATCCACCAGGTTCAAGCCGCCGGTTGTCATTGGTGGTGTCTATAGCCTCCGTATACTCCTTAGTTAGACATGCTCGGGTTCGAACGCCCAACTTGAGTCAGCTTTTCCGCCATCCATCGTAGTGACGTCTTGTTTGTCCACCGTGACGAAACGGTGACACCCGTACCTGTCACAGCGTTATTTCTGTGATCCCGTACCCGGGCGTAGGGGAGACAATCTCCTCGCTAACTACGAACACGGGCTCGCTATACCATTGCAGACCATTTCTCCATCTCCGCTTTCCCAATATCTGTCGCTGCCTACACTTTGTGGTACCCTATAAAAACTTGCTATCATGTCGCAGCACTCTGCTCCCGCTTGTCTTTTGAGTTCCTGGTCAATTCTGTGCTCTCTCTGCATCGGACGACGCACTCAGCACCCCTCCGTCGACGAAACGTCCCCACCTCAGCATGGATATACCCAGAGCTGCACAGGTATGTCAAGCTTATGCTCCCCTCTAATTTCGTCCTATGTAATCTGATTGCCATCTCCAAACCCGTACCAGGATGGTTTCGTCACCATCCTTGAGCTAGCTGGCCCTCGGGCCGTTTTGCTCTCGTTTCTGACACCTCGAGCTCTCCTACTTTTGTCGCGAACGTCAAGCAAGGTGCGAGAACACGTATTGGCGTATATGAAGGAAGCCTTCGACATCAACAGGACGCTCCGTCGGTTTTTGCCCGACCCAATCGAATTTCGCTGTCTACAAGCTCGTACCGGCACTTTGGTCTCGGGCTCCGTTGCCCTGCAGTTCTTTGATAGGACCTACTATCCTTCCTCAGACCTCGATCTCTATGTCTATATGTCTTGTCGACGTGAAGTCGGCATCTGGCTTCTTAGCCAAGGCTTCACTTTTACCCCGAGTCAGCGACAGCTCCCCGTTTTCCAAGAAGCCGTCCTTGATCTTCGCCGAACCAACTTCCTGACTTACGCAATGCCTGGCGTATCCGCCATATACACATTCCATCGTGAGGTGCCCCCTACCCGAGTGAAGGTTCAAGTTATTGTAGCTTGTCGGGCACCCATGGAGATCATATTGGGTTTCCATTCCAGTGAGTTCTTCACGGGATTAGGATATACATTTGAGCTCACCACCATGGTGTATATGTGGGACAGCCTGCGTTATGAACGTGATATCGTATGAGAAAGCGTATTGCTTGTTTCCGCGTGCCACGCTGGAGGATCACTGCTCTCTCTTGAGCTGGTCTTCTACGGGCCGTGCGAAGAGGCGTATCGAAGGTCTAACAAAATATCGCGCTCGCGGGTTTCGCATGATGGAATTCCCAGACTGGGACATATCGGCCTCCGATCGGTCGTTCCCGTTCACTCCGCGCTGGCTCGGCGATGGCGACTCGTGGACGATCCCATTGGACGTAACAAGCTGCTCTACTCCAGCTCCCCATAACCTTTACAGCAACGCTCGACGTTATGATCCCGTCGCACTTTCCAGTTTCTCAATGCGGTACGACCGCGATGATGGCGCTATCATGTCCTTTCACATCGTTGAAGCTTCTTCCATCCGCTTCGCCTTCGTCACATTCGACCCAGTCGCTACCGTATTCATCACCGCTCTATTGGTACAATTAGACGATGAAGACAATTACACGATAAACACTTGTAAATTGGAAGATTGGCGATAGTACGTATATCTCTAGCCGCGTTGTCGTATAGTCTAACTCGCCTACGACCAGCTTCGATGCGGAAATGGCCTCTTTTTGCACGTTCTATCTTGCTGCTTCCTCAGCGCGCAGGCTCTCCTCTTTGCGTCCGTGAAATGCTATAGGCATTTCCACGATCATGTATAGCTTTTAGTCAACAACGTGTCCTGCTCTGTTTGTCTCTCGCCTCNGGGGGGACGACACTCTCCAGTCGCAGCGGGCGTTATTACCGCGTAAGTCTTGCATGCTCCTCGTTTGTTCGTTAGCGCTAGAAATGCAATTGGGTCTCCGTTGAATGAGATAGCACGTCTCCCCTCCCCTCCAGGGCTGGCCAGCTAAAATACGAGAGGCGCCCGGCTGGCACTTCGAATGTACGGCGGGCGTACCCAGATAGCGACATCATCTCGCGCGTGAGCGCACGCCTGGGAGTCTTACCGTCAAAGTTCGAACTTACGTCGCGGCACGCAAGGTTCGGACGAGTGGCGCGGTGCCCTAGCGCGCGGGCGGACGCTTAGATAGGCGCTAACATAATGACCATACCCGTCCAACTGCAGTACTGCGTATCGAAGTGGAAATGTTCTTCCGTGACTAGAGGTATTCCGTTTGCATAAAAGCCAGCGCCTTACCTTGATCCACCCCTACCCTGGTTTCGCCCCCGCCGTTAACACTATGCAATTCGTGAGCTTTTGCCCTAAGCTGCACCTAGCAGACGCTCGCTTACTCGACTTGTCAGTCAATGGCCATGGAGATTGGCATCATCTACGATGGTGTCTTCTCTTTTCTCGCCCCGAAGGATCTAGTCACAGTTGCCAAAGTTTCTCGTTCTCTCCGTTTGGCCGTTCTCGACTATTTGGGGCACGCCTACAGTCCACATCAGCTATTCTCACGCTTTTTCGACAATGTCAACGCCTTTCGGGATCTACAAGCCCACACCGCTACCCTCATATCTGGCTTAGGAGCACTCGACTTCTTTCAACGGACGTCATACCTCTCCGATACCCTCGAGCTGTATATTCATTTCATACATCGCCGCGAAGTTGCACTATGGCTTGTTCGAGAAGGTTATCAGTTCCTACCCTCCGAGACCCAGTCGCAAGATTTGGAGTACACAATCACCGAAGGTATATTGGACCCTAGTGATGGCAAGAAGTTTGGCGTCACCGGGATGTTGCTCTTCAGTAAGGGTGGGAGACCAAAACTGAAAGTCCGAATCATTGTGGCGACAACCTGCCCCACGGAAGTAATATTCAAATCCTACTCCAGTGAGTATTCTCGGTCCGTCATCGGACGTCAAACTGATTTATGAAAGCCTGTATGATTAATATCATAACCTACGAGAAAGCATATTGCATGTTTCCTCGCGCTACCCTACACGAGAGGTGTTCACTTCGAAACCACGACGTCGAGGGCTCCTACGTCCATACAGAGACGGACTTGAAGGAATACAAGTCGCGAGGAATCACAGTGGAGGATGAGGTAGATCCTACAGAGCGAACGCGCTCCGACTCCTCCTCGACATACGTGCTTGGGTGGAGGTGGATCGACGACGCAGCAAGTTGGGTCATCAAACTCGACACGCAACAAATCACCACATTTCCAACCACCAACGAGGTGTCGACACCCCTCAGGTACGACCCTGCTGCGATAAGCGGTTTCTCTTTGCGATACGACATCACCAGAAAGGCACGCATTCAGTTCACGCTCATCAATGGGCCTACTACCAAGTATTCCTACGCGATGGGTGATTCGGATCTCATGGAACAGCTTGTCAACGTAGTGTGTTACCGGTGCCCTCTTTGGGACGGTAAATTGTAAGTGAACCGATCTTAGCGTGCCGAACCATTGCTAATTCCTAGCCTGCTTCCCAGTTACGATGGGGACTTCCGCGACATGTGCCGAGAGATCCTGGTGGGCATAGTTCGCTTCCAAGACGACGTCGTGGCGCGCTTGATTATGATGTAAATGACATACCGCATATCCGCTCATACAGATACTAGACGTGTACAATATAATCTGCACCTCGGTGCAGGTTCTTCGCTCATCGGCGGTCCTCAACATCCAGCTCCTCATTCGGATTCACCGCGTAGTCGTCTCACAATCTGAGTCTGCATGTAGACTTGGTCATCACGTACTCAACCAGCATGAGCAGGAGATATAGCTAGGGGAAGAATCCCGGAGGCACGATGTAGCATGGAAAATCAGTCCGGTAGATAGACGTGCGCGGGGCGCTTTATGAGACATGTTGTCACTTTACGATGCAATACGCGTCGTGCCGGCGCTCTCTGAGAAGCTGGACACCGGCGACATCGATTGTTCAGTCATTTAAACACCCGGCCTACTTTCAATAAATAATTCACTTTCCCGTTTTTGCGAGGGCATACTTCTCATGATAATTAGACTCTATCGTATGCTTCGTGATCTTGTGCCATTACACGTGGGCAGACACTGGTCTCCGTTAGCTTCCCCTGAAGGGTTGACCCTCCTCCAGCTATGGCCTATTTCCCGCTCCCCATAATCCTACCACATATTCGCTATATAAATACAGCTACTATCGTCCAATCCTTCTTTAGACGATGCTCTCCTACGCGGATCACCTCCCACCGAGATACATCCTCCTGCTCATACTATTGCCCCCCTCCTTCGCCGAGCACGGTATACCTACCTATGGCGCTCTTAACGGGCTTCAACACATTCGACGCCATCCTCTTCCCTTCTGATGACCGCCACCCCTGCGTTATCCCACTCATGACCGCCGCCAGCGGTATCCCGTCAAGCCAAGCTGAGCCCTACCGCTGTGGGCACGTTCCTCTTCCAGAGATATATATGGACTATATCTCAGCCACAACTGAGTCCCGGGCATGGAATTATCATGTATGTATCTTGATTCGCCCTGATACACCGCCGGGCTAACTCGACTCAATATTGCGTTCCGTTGCAGCTCGTAGAAGCCCTCGACGGCATGATAACAACATTCCTGCATCCATACATCATCTTCTATCCCGTTGTATCTCGCGACGGCATGCCGTTTCCAGTGAACAGAGGCGTCCGGGAAATACAAAGCGGTCAGTTCGATGAGGCGCGCGCTTGGAGAGGCAATCTCGTCGTTGCCAAGTATCGGGACGCAAAATACTCCGCAATGATAGATGCCTCTATAGCGGACTTCCCCATAATCAAGAATTACTTATATACCCACTTAATGCAAGGGTAGGTAGACGAAGGTCGCCGTCTGATTAAATGGAATGCTCACCTATCGTGCTCTAGGTCCTAATTCCGCCAAGCGCACTCTGCGTCGGGTTGCCACCACGCGGGCTAGGGTCGTACAAGCTTTGTGCTTCGAGTTCGCGACTGGTCATCGTAGTGATACGTAATACACACCCTCGTTGCACAGTTGATGTGTCGTACAAGCTTCCGTGTAACACCAGATCTATTGTAACCTCAGGAATCCGGACGGCACGTACCCAGAAGCACTGCAGGTTGCCCTGTTGGGTACGCGTCAGTGCCATTCACGCATCGCCTCTTCCGCATCCCAGCGAGTACCTCGATTGCTTGCGCTCGGCATACTCCTCACCTCTTGATATTTCACTGATTAATCGTTGAACCTCTTCAATTCCTACACCCCAGACGGCGCCAGAATATTGGTCCATCGAAGCACCAGCTAGGCGAGAAAGCGGCGTGGGTAAAGGTCCCATGGGTAGTCGAGACGTACCCTCGGCTTGCTCTCGCTTAGCCCACGGCATCAAGTACATCCGGTGCCGTACGCCCTCACGGAGTCCCTGACAGCCCTGTAGTGGAACGAGGCAAGCGGCAAGAAAGCGTCCAACCGTAGACATTGACGACGGGTAAGCTGTCCTGCGCGTGCCTATGCATGTCATCTGATGCCTCTGCGAGTGTCAGTGATACGTTGTTGCCCACGTCGCACATGTCTTCATTAATCTACATTGAACTTACTTGTGATAAGTTTTTGGAGCACGCACGGGCATGACACATTGTTGCTGGATGACCCGCGGCGATGCGCACGGGGCTTCCCAGCTACGGGCCAGTCGGCTATTCTGCATGGCACAACGAAGTGTCCTCTAGCTGTGGATACAAGGTTTCTAGGCAACCCTGTAATTATGTGGATCCGCCGATAGCGACTCGAAGTTTAGAGCATATCGTGTCTGTCCATGATGAGCTGGGACGGGGTCGCCTGCTATGAGCGGGTAGCGAATTGTTGTCTACAGACCTGTCCGTGGCGCTATGAGGGCCACGGCACACTCGAGATCGCTGGCAGTGACAAACACGAGCTCGAGGGGTACGTAGAAGCCAGCCATAAGCGTATGTCATAGTGAGTAGCACGATCAACAGTAGTAGCAGTAAGTAAGAGGAATTGTGCACGTGCTTCGATACTCGCTGAGCGCTGACGTGCCCTACCCCGAGCGCCTTTCACATCAACAGCCATTCCATTCCATCTACCAGTACTACGGCACTGCCCACGCTCGCCTGGGGCCCTGTGCTACCATATCACTGAGCACTCTCAAGAGTCTCAACCGCTTTCATTCCCCTGCGATTGCTATGATTTGGTACAGGCCCAGGCACCCGGATGATGCGAGAGAGGACGCGTCAGCGTCATTGGTCCCCGCCTGGAATATGCGTTCGGAGTATCTCCGAGACATATCACAACGAGAATTCGCTGCGCTCGGACATAGCCATCTTAGGGTTTGATAAATACCTGAACCGCGCCCCCATCCCACGCTGACCGGTGAGTTTCTCCTCAGATAGGACCTTAATTTGTAGACCTCCTGGGCGGGACGCCAACATAAAGTTCTGTTCTTTGTATCATGCAATTTCTCGCACGCGCGATGCGGACAACCTCTATACATTCCCTGCGATCACACAACGGGCAATCTCCACTCTGTGATCGAAGTCCAGAGTTTACTCCTCATGTGGACTTCTCGGACGTAGAGGCAGCGTATGCGCCGATTGCAATGGCGGGACAATGAGGCGTCTGTCTTGTGCGCGCCCCTTTACAGCCACTCGGGTAAGTGTGCGCGTTCATAAGCATGAGACGTTTCCAACCATGTATTGACAATCCGCCAGAACGTTGTCGACTTGAACATGGTAAGTTGTGAAGCTGTTCGTCCTGTGCAAGAATAGAGCTTACCTCTTACAGGCCCCGTCGAGAGAGCACTCATTCTTTTGAGTTGTTGATCGTGGGCTTCGGTTCAATCCTTTACCTTCGACATTATATCGAAACGCCTTACGGGCGCATCGAAGTAGCCCGAGATATTCTTCATCAGGTGTACCTGCTCCCACGCTCTCGGGCATCGAGCCGGACGATGTATCAGCCAAATGCGAAGAACCCTTCAACGATGTAGTGAGACCAGCTTTGACCAGTTTTGTAAGTAGGTCCTATGGCTCAACTGCGTAGCAGTGCTTCAATAGTTCCGTAACACAGGGCGACTCTCAATCAGAGCACCTCATAGGCATGGATGAACCACTCGTCCTACCGCTGGACTCGCCGTCACGGGGGACTCGGTTGGTACGCGATGTCCAATGGAGCAGTACGCGTATGCTAAACCGCACAGGACAGGATGTTACGCCGTATGATTACCACGCTATCACGAGCTTTCCGTTGCCTTTCGACGTGTCTGCATATCTGGATTGCTCCAACGACGAATCATCCAACCGTCTGGATGACAAGGCCACGGCGAGCTTCGAAGATCATGCGGAGGTAGGCTTTACAAGCCGGGATGCTCTCGTCTTCAGCTGATGGCAGTCGCGATACCATGAGTCTTCGAAGCCTGCGGCTAACGCCTGCAAGTCTACTGGAGAAGATAATTCTGGCCAGGAATATCGTTGTGCTGATGACGCGAATGTACTGGGATTCTCTATTGAGGACGTGAAGGTTGAGGAGGTCCTCGAGTCATCTGCAACGCCTCTGGTGAGTTTTGCCATGATGTGATTACGTCGTAGTCCTCTCATACATGCATCACAGCCTGATCTCTCACGATGGTTTGACATTCCTCACATCTATATCTCGTAACTCGCGCGCACCCGCGAGCTGCAGCGCGGCGAGGCAGCGCGCTCCTCCTACGCTATTATGGATTCGACCTATGTATAGTCTCGGTCCTTGAAATAACATGCGAGGGAGCGGCAATTTTCCGCGGACATGGTATCATGGTGTCATTCGGCCACTATCTTGAGGCCCTTCTTGGGAACGCGACACCGCGTACCTAGTGTTTCAGTCGCCATATGCAGATTAATTGAACGTTTGTCAGCGTCCTCCCTGGAAGCACCCGGATCTCGTGATGCCCATAACAGTGCTGCAATTGTACTTCCAATAAGGAACAATGCTGCTGCTGCGCCTGACATCGGCATACATGGCCCTGCGTAACGCAGCTCTCGATACCCACGTATGTGATGCCCCTTGAAGCACCGACAAATCATCCCCGTACAGAAGATATAGAACCTCGATGTTGTGAGCTTCAAGCTACCTCTTGCTAGTAGTCTTTTGATGACTCAGAATGGCATAGATTGGCTGGTCCTCGCAGAATCTCTGGTCATCGTCCATGTAGGACCGAGCTTATCGCGATTTCTGGGGCATAAGTCCGACATGCTGCTGGGGCATGACTTCAGAACATTCCTACCCATGGAGGATGGAGCCCCCATAGGCCAAGAAATCAATCACGTCGGCACGACGATATATGGGGCCATGGCGAGGTGCGTTTCAAACCAGACTACTCTCGAGGAAAAGGGGCTCAAGTAGTATCACTGGTAGACTTCGTTGTTTGAAGCCCACTGAACTCCGCGCACATCTTACTACCAATGCACCATCTCATCCGAAGGACGCCTTCATCCCTGTCCGAATGGCAGTCAATCGAATGGCCTATCAGCTTATTCTATGTTTCGTACATGCCTGTGACAGCCTGTTGGATAACACTGGCGTTGAAAGACACAACTTCGAAACCTGTTCGACGCACCATTTCGGATCAAGGGAGGCCACGAGCCTTGAGCGACACTTGCGGATCGCGACGCCTATACCGCTCGGCGTCACACATGTTTTCCAGCTGCTACGCAGGCAAGACGACAACCGTTGGAGGAGGATATGTTCCTGGCCTGAGCCTCGGTTATGGGCCCCCATCTGCGACAAACTGACAGATAGCGTGTCCGGAATACGTCCAGATGAGCATAGTACGATAGCTCAAAGCACGTGCACAAGGAGGCTGGTCTTCGACGACGGCGATATCATCAAGGCTGTGCTCATTCCGCACGGTATGTTACGTGTGGGCCGGGTAGCTCATACTAACATACTTGTTGCACAGGCGACATATGTTTTGTATGTTGCGAGCTACGCCCCGAGGTGATCCTCCGGTCATCGGACGATGGTGAGCGCAAAGATCATCACTGCTCGTACTGCAAGACTGGGAATACAAGCATATGGAGGCGGGGCCCCAGCGGTATACTTGCGTGCAACGCGTGAGGATACTCCATGCTGTGACCCAGTCATAATGCTAACTCCTGGATAGCTGCAGAATCAAGTTGGCGAGGCGACAAGGGCAGCCATCGGCAACAGAAGACGTCAAACACTTCTTCAAGCGCGTCAAGCTCACATTGAAAGCACCATCGCCTGGGGTATTGCACTGCGTGGCTTGCGGTGCTTGTCAATCGGTACTTTGGAGGAGAGGTACCGATGGAAAGCGCGACTTATGCAACAGGTACGACAAGGAGCACGACAGACGAGTGGCTACTCACCATTTGTTGTAGATGCGGGATTGCTTTCGCTAGGCGAGAGCGAGAAGGTAAAACGTAATAAACGTCGTTTAAGAAGACGAGGACTTGTAGAAGACGACTTTACGGGCTTTGTCGATAACAGATATGATGTACGACAGCTCGCGGGCTAAAGTGGTGTAGGCTGGAAGAACGATCCTAATGCGATAGAGGTAGAGCGCTCTGCAAGTAGCGGAGGACAGCGCGACGTCCGGAAGACAAGCGAGCAGAACGTAGATTGTGAACAGTACGATGGTGAGCCGCAGCACTACGTCGAGCTGGTGACATGTCAATGCAAGAGAGGCCATTATCCAATGCTTTGTCCGTTTGTGTTGGTCTCGGCGCGCGGGCTGAGGATGTGGTAGTAATAGCTGATCAAAAGCAAGGGGAGTAGACGGAGCCGACGGAGCCGACGGAGCCGGAGAATGAGCGCCTTTGCAGGAGGAGCGCCCGACTGACTCGCCAATCCCTCTCTCGGAGTCTCTTCTGACCACGTAGACTCCGGGTTTGCTATACGTACTGCAGACCATTTCTCCATCTCCGCTTTCCCAATATCTGTCGCTGCCTACACTTTGTGGTACCCTATAAAAACTTGCTATCATGTCGCAGCACTCTGCTCCCGCTTGTCTTTTGAGTTCCTGGTCAATTCTGTGCTCTCTCTGCATCGGACGACGCACTCAGCACCCCTCCGTCGACTAAACGTCCCCACCTCAGCATGGATATACCCAGAGCTGCACAGGTATGTCAAGCCTATGCTCCCCTCTAATCTCGTCCTATGTAATCTGATTGCCATCTTCAAACCCGTACTAGGATGGTTTCGTCACCATCCTTGAGCAACCTGCCCTTCGCATAGTCTTGCTCTCGTTTCTGACACCTCGAGCTCTCCTACTTTTGTCGCGAACGTCAAGCAAGGTGCGAGAACACGTATTGGCGTATATGAAGAACGCCTTCGACATCAACAGGACGCTCCGTCGGTTTTTGCCCGACCCAATTGAATTTCGCTGTCTACAAGCCCGTACCGGCACTTTGGTCTCGGGCCAGGTCGCTTTGCAGTTCTTCGATAGATCTAACTACTTCCTCCCCTGTCTCGACATCTACGTTCACCCCATGTACCGCCGCGAGATCGGTGAATGGCTTCTCCGCCAGGGTTTCACGTTCTTTCCGGGCCCCGGCCAGCATCAATCTTTCTCTTCCGCCGTTTTGCGTCGCCAGAGGCCTGCTCATTGCAAGCAATATCCAGGCGTCTTAAACATCTTTACCTTCTACCGTCAAATCAGGGGAGTTCCCGTTCAAGTCCACATCGTTGTTGCACTTCGCACGCCGATTGAAGTGATACTAGGTTTTCATGCAAGTAAGTTGCATTTGCGAGCAAATCATCCGCATCGTTATTGATAACCTCCATAGCTTGCATGATGAATGTCATATCATACAACAAGGCATACTGCCTATTTCCCTACGCTACTCTAGAAGAGCATATCTCGTTTCATTGCGCAGCTCCCTCTCAGCCAGCCCCTTCTCAGCCAGCATGGGTGAGTGCTGTGCCGCCTACCTTCACATTAGTCGATATGCCTCGATACGACCCTCTTCCCACATCGAGACGGCATCGATTGTACCCGCATGCCCCGCGTTGGCTCGGCGATAGTCACACTTGGACAGTCCCACTGGACATGCGACAAATCCTGCCACCCATTCAACCCAACCCGTACTGCCCCCTACGCACTCAGGATCCCGTGGGTTTATCAGGCTTCTCGTTGCAATATAACACGATCAATCGCTCGATTCTCGTCCAATTTTCTGTGATAACAAGTGCTGCACTTCATTTGCCCTTCGCCGTTGGGGATAAGGATATGGCAAATCACCTCGCGCACGTTCTCCAGGAAAAGGCTACGCGGGAGGAGTATGAAGTCACTTTCTGCGGCTTGGAAGACTGGACGTAGTACGTTTTTACCTTGCTTCCCGTAGACTGTGCTCATAAAAGCTTCTCTTGATTAAGCTGTGATGCGGAAATACCACGACTGTGTGCGGCGTATCTCGTCAAATCTTCGTCACGAAAAGGGTCGTGCCTGCGTTTGGACTGAGGAGTGATTTTCCATATAGAATATAATGTATGTCTACACGCCGACGGACGCGCTCCGCAACCATGCGGGAGTGCTTGTAACAATTCTCCTCCCTGCTTATACTGTCAGATGCGGACGGGCACGTCCTCCTACTACGCGTGTACGGGCGCTGAATATAGTTTGCCCACGGATGAAGGCTCCTCAGAAGGACTGGCCCCCACGCCCGCGAAGTGGAGGGCATTCTTCGCACGAATCTCTGCTCAGATACCTTCTTCTCTCCGCCAAAGACTGCTGTTCATCGCCGTATGCGTGCTGCGTGGGTGGCAGTGCGCGCGCGCGAGGGCGTGGTTCTGACGGCGTTGGACGTGCTCATACTCAGAGTTGACGGCGTCGCCTAACGACGCTTTGCACATTGCACTTCCTAGATCTCATGCGGGCATCTCTCGACGTCGGCAATAGATGGACGATGGACAGAACGCGACCCGTGCTTCTGCGACTACGGTTTGGACCGATATCGCTGACACGGCCGCCTATCCAGGTGGCGAGGGCCAGTGGACAGTTTCTGCAGCATCTGAGATGCATTCTCGCGCGGCCAATCCCCGACATGCCCTATATACGAGCAAACACCCTGTGTCTGCCGAGTGGAGCGCTGTTGATCGATCAACGGTGGGATCCTCTATACTCGGGAATCTATTGCTATAATTGATGAACAATGAGACTGCAGAGACTCATCCGGTGCCGCATCGAGACTGTGATTGCGTGCACCGAGTTGTACATCGCATTGTTTCGGTTCATGGGCATCTTGACATTTCAAGGTCGAAGGCATCGCACTCCGAGCGAGTGCGAGCGCCGCCGCACTGGCTGTCTGAAGACTGGCGCGTTCCCCCTCCTCAAATGCCCCAACGCCCGACGAAGTGACGGTTACAGTTGAGCTGCCGTTGTGAAGATGCGAGCGCGTACAGCGTGGTGTGGAACCGACGGTGCTGCGAGGAGTACGCCATTTGTCCGGACCTTGCGAGTGTAACACGACGGATGTAGACGAAGTCCCCGTCGCCCTCCGTCACGTGCAGCGCGAGGATTCGACCACGCGCGACAGGCGGACACGTCCCACCCTTTGCGCCGCAAAGACTCGCGCGAGTGGAAGGAACGCTGTGCACGTGGGAGTGAGTGCGCCGAGCATTACCTGCGTAGGTGCCGTCTCCCGGTGGAAATTGGGGCGGAGGGCAGCTTGACCTCTACTGTATTGATCCGCCGCCTCGTTGAGAGCTGCGTAGCTGAGGAAACACTCGTATCGTACATCGCAGCTCCTCAGAGGCGCGTGGGCAGGATTGGGTCGGACAATGCGATGATCGGCACTCAATGTACGCGTACTCTGTATATACATGTGAAGTGCTCGTTTCCCCAGTTCTCCCGTACTACGAACACTACTACTCCGAATCTAATATTTCCCAACTGCGCCAGTATGGACTGTGGAACCTCGAAGGTTTGGAAAGGACGCTGCGCGAGTGCATCGAAGTGAAAAGATCCAAGGTGCATCAATCTTCCTCCAGAATACGGTCCATTTCGTACCTTCTTGCAGCAGTGGGGGAGAATGTCGCAAAGTTCATGTGTAGTGAGATTTTCGACATCTCGGAGATACGGTGATCCACTCTCAAGCAATCCCCACAGGTCTCCTTCGCGTGGCGCAGTTTGATAGTGCAAGGTGAGTTGCCGGGGGACGTGATCAATAGTGAAGGAGTTGACGAGAGTCGGTTTAGCGAGAACTATGCCTAGTGACCCGCGTCCCCCCTTCATCGGCCAACAGCTCCCGATACGAGTATCAGGGAGTATAGCAAAGATAGGGGGGTTTCCGATGACCTCCTTGCCATTGGACCAGACCGCGTACCAGGATGATGCCTGTCTCATGGTGTAGGTGTCGGATGTTAGTTCCGGAATGATACTTGCTCCTGAACCTCTGGAGGCGTAGTCAAGCCTCCCGGTCCCATCGTAGAAAACTGATTTGTGCAGTAGGTCTTCCAGAGCCTCCGTGCGCGCGAGAATTCTGGCTAATACGTCCGCTGGCATTGAGCTGCCTGTTGTGTGCAGGTTCGATTAGCAATGTCATAACAGGGCGGGATTGAACTGACTTACTGTCCGGTGCTAATTTGCTCCTACCGATGATCAAGGAACTGGTTATGGAGAGGCCAACTAGCAAGAATATGGAGAGGACATTCATCCGAATAGTGTAATAAACGATGCAGCGAACAAAGCAGGTTATCAGCCAGACGAGAAGTCGGCCTGTAGCTTGCCAATCGGCGACCATATAGCGGAATAGAGCGTATACTCCTCGGATGACCGACTGAGGGGTCAGAATCGCCATGGTTTACATGGCTACTAATCGTCCCTGCCCCTTTATATAAAGAAAGCACTCCATTTCTTTGTTGGGCCCTGGCCGCCATGGAAGCAGCATGCTGCACATTTCAGATCAGAGACGAGGAGAGCGACCCTACGCCCGGGTACGAGATCACAGAAATAACGCTGTGACAGGTACGGGTGTCACCGTTTCGTCACGGTGGACAAACAAGACGTCACTACGATGGATGGCGGAAAAGCTGACTCAAGTTGGGCGTTCGAACCCGAGCATGTCTAAGTAAGGAGTATACGGAGGCTATAGACACCACCAATGACAACCGGCGGCTTGAACCTGGTGGATCTGAAGAACGCTGTGGATATATACGGATGGACTTGGTACGACCGCGGTAAGTACATGGACTTTGCCAGTGACGAGAATCGAGCTCCTCTGAGATCTCGCTGACACACACTCAGTCCGACCCAGGAATACGAAAATCAGGAGGGAATCAACATGGTAAGACCTACAGGACGAGAACAAGTAGCTCCTCGGGATGCTGAGAGCTCTGGAGAACGCAAACATACCACGATATCGTGAGCGTCGTTGCAGGGACGAGTGGAGAGCGTTGCTGTCGGTCTACTAACGCATTCCTTCACCTAGGTACGGCGTTTGTCCTTCTGCGTGTCGCCTTTCATTGCAACGTTCCCATCGGGGGTTGGCGAGTGTCAGCGACTATCACAGCGGCGGAGGAGATGCGTTGGAGAGCCGTGGCGAGCAAAAAGAAGCTTTTCGTGAGGAACCGTGTAAAGAGGCGGGTCGGAAGTTACGCGATTCCATTGTTGCATTGCGTCCAGTAGGTGCCAACGGCGGCGATGGGCGAGGGCTATCGAGAGATGGACTAGAGCAAGCACTTCACCATCCTCCGCGACGGACACGAACAAGAGGCTGCCCACTGCGCGGGTGAAAACTATACAGAATGGTAAGTCAGTTGAGAGCAATTGCATCAACGCATATCTAGGTCTCGCTTACGCGTGTTGCTCATATGTATGACGATGGGGCGGGTCGAAGTGTCCCGCCAATGCCCACTGCCTGGTGTCCGAAGATGGCTGGAACGCGTAGGGTAGGCCACTTTGCCCACTCGTGACTCCTCTGATTCTTGCGAGCTTAGGCAGAGTATCAGAGCTCGTCCCAAGACGCTAGCTCCTGGAAAACGGGAAAATGATGTTAGCTGCACCATGCAGTCTGATAAGGAGAACAGACGACAAACCGTGCATGGCTGTCATTCGGCTCGCGGCTCAACGGCGAGTGTGTAGGTTTTGACGGACGATGGGCCAAGTCGAGACGTCACTGACATCCTTCCGGACAAGGGTATGCATGCGGAAAGTGGAAGGACCGCAGAATAGGGAAGTCCACAAGCGGAGTGTCAGTAGTCACTCAAGGGGCTGAGGACTCCGAGGAATCGGGCATACGTCGATACCGTGTAGCGTCGTACAACGTCGATGAGCGACGGCCGCTCCTTCCGCGAGGCTACGGATTTGACGCATTTCTCAAGCGTCCATGGTGTTGGATAACGACACTGGTGCGTGGGCACATTGTCGTCGCGCGCCGTACTGGACCTGACCGGGGAGATGAGCCCATCTCGGCGTTTTGTAACGCGCGCAGGTTCTTAGAGAGCGGTCTTGGCTTTGGACGTGATTTTCCGAGCCGAGCGAGCCGTCAGCCGTCTGTGTTACCGTCGATAGAGCACGATATGAGGTACATACCCATATGCGCCTGAGACGAAGAGCTGATAGACGGTCGAATTGCGCGCATCCCCGATTCTGTCATCGCCGTCGTCCGGGACGTAGAGCCTGAGAGTGGTTCGTTCCAACGAGGCGCTCTGAAACACCACACGGCAGCTTGCTGATCGAACCCTTTCCTCCTGGACCGCCCTAGTCGTACTTGTCGGGTCAACGGCGTAGCGTGAGGCCTCGACGAGTAGTTGTACTCGTCCTGCATCGCTGCGCTGCACTTCAGCGATTCAGAATGTTCCTGGGGGCCAGGACTGCTCCAATGTCTCGTCGGATGGGGAGGTGTAGTGGGCGGGGCCACAGGGTAAATGTCGAAGAGATTTTTACGAGGTAAGTCTGGTGCAAGGGTAGTGGGAGAAGGTAGAGAGAATTTACCACGAATGTGGCCAGCGCGAGTTGACGGAGCGCGCGAGCAGAGGCCCTGATTCACGATTCACATATCGCCCCGCGACCCCTCGCTATACCTCTGTTCGCTCGTCTCGTCTACTGCTTTGCCCTTCATTTTTGCCTGTGTTTCGCCTCTTTCTGTCGTGTCCATCCTCTCGCTCTTCCCCTCACAGCACTTCCTCTCTCTACAGCCCAAGGGCGCACTCACAAGGACATCTAGGAACTGCTGGAAACCGCGATTGCCGCGGAGGACGAGCAGCATCCACCCTCGCCATCATCCACTCTTCTAGACCACCCATCCTCGGACAGTCTAGCCGTAGCTCACTCGTGGACTCTTTCGGGCCGCAAACGTTCCATGTCAAGGCAGCAGTATTCTCAGAGATCAAGTGCTAGCTCGACGTTCCACATTTCTCGGCCACAACGAAACGGTCAGCACTACATGTTCATTGCGCATCGTGTGATTACCCTCACGCCGAACTCCCTAGGCATCTGGCACCTCGTCCAACCGTTCATCTCTGTCAAGACCGCGTAGCTTGATTGTGCTGAGCCTGCGATGCGTCGAACTATCAGAGATGGTGAGCTCCCGTATCCTGGCCCTCGGGCATCATTGTATTCACCATCGACTCCGCTAGATCTCCGGAGCCCAGGACTCACTTCCAACACTCCTCGACGCGTACGGTTCCGTTAGACTGGGCCACCACGTCGCATGCCCGCTTCGTCTTCCACATTGGCCTCTTTTCGTTCTCCACACCAACCTCTCCCTGTGCACCCAGCCGGACGTCGAGCGTAGCGCATGTGTTGCGCACCGTGCACCCGAGCGGTCGGAGCTCCAAATGCCTCGAGCTCCAGGATTCCTCGCTCGCCCGCTGCTGCAGAACGGAAGGCCGGTCGGTATGATTTGCCGATGTGTACATCTGTATGGCTTCTCCTCTCGGCGCCACATTACGATCGTGGCCTCGCAATATATCAAAGAGTGACTCCATTCTATCCGTTGCACATGTACGCTCTTCCTTCTCTTCGCGCTCGTCCATGTTCTTTCCTGCCCCCGATTTATGAACTGAAGATTTTTATATCCAACTGGACAACCAACCCATGTACTATGCCGCCTTACTGATTCCGGTGTCTGGCTTTTTCCGATATACGTAACCTGTCCCCCCTTCGTAACTAGTGGCTAGGGCGCGGCGCGCGAGCTAGAACCCGCTATATCTGTGTCATCAATTACGAGACGCATTGAGGCACTCGGGTGCCTGTCCGCAGGAGCGACGGAAGTTTGAGAGAGACGCACCCAAAGGCTCTTTGTCTTGGCTTCCCGTTCTCGGCTAGGTATAAATCTCTGCTGGAAGAGTGATTGATCCCACCATCCCGCCCACATTCTCCATCTATACGGCCTCGCTGGTCACCACAAGCACCCACGTAGTATGAGCTCAACCCCTGTGGGCACTGCACCGTTTTACTTAACTTTTGTGAAAGCTCACGTCGACCCAATTGGGGCCATGGAGGCCATGGCAAACGATCATTGTTGTAGCAAAGATGCAACACGGGCTGCCGCTAATCAGCGGAGGGTGCCCCGGCGAACGCCTATGGCGTGTTTGTTCTGTAGAGGTAAGTACGACGACTCAGGAATGCGAACTCCAGATTGCGTGCTGATACGCGCTTCCGACCGCCGCGGCATCATCTCATTATTCCTCTCCTTTGCGTCACCTTCAATTCCAGGGCGTAAAATAAAATGCGATGGCCGCGTGCCATGTGCCCACTGCGAGAAGCGTGACATTTGTTGTATCTACAAGCCAATGTGAGTTGCTGATGCGCCATAGAAGTTCTTTGGCTGGGGTGGCTGACCATTGGCGTGTAGCTCCAAGAAGTAGTGATTATTGCCGCCACGATCTTCGCCATATCCATTTTTCGATGGTGCTCCGGTCGTACACGATCTGACAGTGTCCTCTTTTTGTATACGTCGTCCGCAAAAATACGCTTCGATATCACCCTTCAGATGGAGATTCAGAGACTGGAACACTTCTGTTATGCGGTGTTCACATTGTCTGCCCGCCAGCGGCCAGGCACACTTGAGTGATTGGGGACGTGTGGCGGAGTACGTGCTCGACAAAAGCCTTTAGAACTTGCCCGTCTATTAGACGTGGGCATTGGATTGTGCTCATTCCATAAAGCGGTGTTATGTGGCAGCGGTATTACATCTGGGTAGACAGGAGCTTGGATTAGTGGGATGGGACGCTTGAATTCGCATGTAGGTCGCGGGTTCAAATCCCCGTCGGTGTTCTATTTTGCGTGTAGTCAATGTCTTCAATCGCTCTCTAGTAACGGAAGTAAGTAATTTGTTACTCGTTTTATTTGGTGCTGTTTCCGCGCTTTGATGCAGGGACTTGTGTATTTGTCGGACATGTCAGTATATGTTAACAGAGACTGACGTCCTCTATGATAGTCCAGGCGGCTCACCGTCCCTAACAACTATCATCAATCTTGGACTACATAACCACTCTCCGTCGATCACTACCACTCTTCAAGCGTGTTTTCGCCTAAACCGCCCTCATTTTCGGGCAGGTAAGTTGAACCCTTCGTCAATCCTATGAGATCGATTGATTCACAGCCTTCTGCAAGCATGTATAGTGAGGCGAGGGTCCGGGATTTCTGTAAGCGCCCTTTTCATAGAGTTTAAGCTCCGAAGTAAGGTGTGGGGACCCCCGTCATATTTCAGAATGATTTCGCGGCTTCAACAACTTCTAACATAGCAACGAACTCAAAGCAGTGTCAATAAATTACGGGATTCATCGTCGACAACGACAACGACTGGCGGGCCGACACACCCCCCNGTTGTGCAGCGTTGCTGGATCATGCTCCCACCTGCAGTACTATTCGAATCGTCAAGGATCCAGGCATGTCTTCGCGCCAACCCTGCGAAGTCGCCGAGATCAATTCCTCTCATTTAGGCCATCTATCGGCTTGGTCCTAGCGCTGTCGTATTTGGCACGACTTCTATCGTCTTTGCATACAGCCACGGCGCGCTCTCGACGGATCAAGACGTGAGTACCTCCTTGAACCGCTAGCGCTATGGGCTGGAATAGGTTTCCTCTCTACGAAGTGAGTTTGACCTACTGCCGCACAACCACCATTCAGGTCAAATGCCAGTCAAGCCTCCGTCTTACTGCGCTTTCCAGGGTCCCTCCATCGAGGGTATAAGACTTGGAGGGCCCAGCGGTGATCATCAGCTACTCAATATTCCACTCCAACATACTGCCACTATGGATCCCTTTCCCGTACGTAGCCTCAATGACGTTTGGACGGTTCTAAGGGTAACGACTGACTTTCGAGCATAGATCGGCACTGCCGTGTTTTTTTTAGAAGGTGGAAAAACCAGGACTGGTCAAGTACAGGATACCGAAGCCATTGAGGTGAGCACGCGCAATCGCGCTCAGATGGGGTTCGTCGCTCATCCAATCTTCCTCAGGGCTTACGCTTTGTTATCATACTCTTAGACGACGGGAGTCCGAAACCTGTCAAGTTGCCGTGCGTTTCCCAACAATCGGATACCGGTCGTCACTCATCATTGCATTCAGCATGTCTAGTGTTCAGAGCGTGTCGAAAGCCCACTAACTCTCGACCTCCCTGCGGACGCCCTCACTTCCGCCTGCGCACCCTTGCTTCCATCTGCGGACGCCCTCGCTCTCGTGACACATGTGTAGACTCTGCACGTAATATCATGTACCTCTTCGATGCAGGGATGATAGGCGTCCCACCTAGACGCGCTGATACCGCCCTTAGAATATAGTTACTGCCAGGCAAGCTATCTTGTGGCGCAGTGATCATTGCACCCCTCCGCCGCTCCGTTGCTCGGCGTAGTGTTGCGCGAATGGGCCAACAGTGACGGTGAAGAATGCTTCATTATTGGACATCACTTCACTTCTAGTCTCGACCTATGGTAGCCTCTCACCGCATTATACAAATAACGTATCAATCTTTCCGCTCCCGCTGATAAGTTACGCCGAAGTCACAAGCGCCGTACCCCTGAAGGGAGCTTGAACGCTGTGCGCAACTCTCGTAACTCTCTCAGCCTAGGAAGTAGATTGGGGCGACGTTCAAGGCGACTTCCCTGGCGCTCCGCGTGAGATCACGTATAGGTGACTTCGTGGACCGCTTCGTCTGATCGAGGGGTTCTGTGCTAACTCCATACGTCCTGTGCGTGTATTGTTACGTTCAGATGTGGTTTAGGCAAATCCAGGCCGGAGGCTGGGCTCGGATGCTGTGCACGTTGGGCCGTTTGCGTCGCCAGAGCGGGTGTATGTTTAGACTTCCTTTGTAGATGAGGGTGTTGTAGGTAGTGGACTATGTCGAAGATAACGTTACCTAGGGTACCATGGTGCCGGTCCCGATCAGAGTACTGGGGAAGGTGTTTGATCAGTGTGTAGGCATCCGGTAGATGGGTACGGCTACTCCCACATAATCCGCGAATCATGGATAAGGTTTGACTCGGTGCGCATTACAAACGCATGCTGTGACTTCCCACAGCATTGTGGACAAAGCCGGTGCATCCTAGGTGGGGGTGCCAAGAGCGATTCTCGCAGAAAAGAAACTCAAAAAGCCTTGATCTAAGTGCTGATGTACATCGAACATGCGGTTTGCACGGGGAAGTGGGTTGTTTCCTGTCCAGAGCGACCAGCACGGATGAGCTTCAACTACATGTACTTTGATTTCGTATCACCCGAGCTAGTCGGAGAAGTTTGCTTGCCGTGACTATGACCTGCCACCATGGCTCACCTGAATGCCGCCGTTTGGTTGAAGTCATACACATATGCATGAGCGGAGAATGACTTTAGCTCTTATCACGTTGCACGAGTATGGCGTCTGAAAAACCGGAAGCAGAGAAGGAGCAGAGAGCAACATTGGAGCGGAGCGGGCGGGCGCGGATTCGTCGCGGTGAATGCGAGAAGCGCTTGAGTGTTGGGCGCTTTCCTGCCTCACACGGCGGGCATCTCGGATTTTGGCCGCCGATTCGGATGTCTTGACGCGCTACTTCGCTAACTAAGCTCTCTCTAACGTACCTACTTACAAGAAAACGAACGAAAATTGGTGTAATGTAGGTACGACTATCGAAGGGCGTCTTCCATGAACGACAAATTGGAAGCGATCACGTCTTCTCTGCCGATGCGAGTTTCTGAGGCTCGTTGACTCATACAACGATTCGGACTGACATCCTTCTGACATAGTTAGCATCCGTAGGCACACCAGGCGTACGAATCAGGACAGCACCTGTCATGTTTGGCGCAGCTGAACACGACCTTTTTGCGTGCAGAACCCCACACCTCGCTGAAAACGCAAGGGATCCAGCGGCGAAGTACAATCTGGCTAGCTTCGGCTCTTGTCCGTACGTCATCATCTATACAGCCATACCGCGCGGACGCAGGGCCGTGTGGAGCACTGTCCAGGTCGGTGAACAGGAAATACCTGTATAACGGGGCACCCAAAGCACACATTGTAAGCAGTCCCTGCCTTCAAACGACGACATGGTACCTCCGTGTCTACCAGGGAAGTAGACTCATTGTCGAGGAATAAGATTAGGTGAGCGTGTACCGAAATGTGGCGGAGACCGAGAGGTGACGTCGAAGCAGGTATTTGAAAGGTAGGCATGACAAGCGGAAATGCGGGGTGATACCATGGGCGTAAGAACCATCCGTCGTCCCCGGAGCTCAGCGATATCACTCCATAGTTGTACTGCGCGGAGCCTGCATCCCCTCTATTCATGATGCAGATAACGCCGTTGAGGTGAGCGAGTGTCTGCCGTGTGAGTGCAGACAGGCAATCTGTGAAGGAAAGCAATGTGACGGGCTGGATTGCACCGTGGGACGACCCCTTTTTCATCGTTTCGTTCCTCTGCGGCGAGGGTTTTGAGCGCTCTGCTACGCTATCAAGGTTCGGAAGAATCACAGGCGAAGGGCGACGGGGAATGCAAGAGGACAACAGGAACAACGCGGGGCGCGCTACGCGTCATACGCATCGGCGAGGTGAGTCTACCATATACAGAATTGGATAGATCTCAACTGACGTATCATGATACATAGGGTTGAACCGCGGAACTGTCAGCGTTTGGGTTACTTCGTGCGGCTCAACGGTGAGTGTGGAGGTTTTGACGGACGATGGGCCAAGTCGAGACGTCACTGACATCCTTCCGGACAAGGGTATGCATGCGGAAAGTGGAAGGACCGCAGAATAGGGAAGTCCACAAGCGGAGTGTCAGTAGTCACTCAAGGGGCTGAGGACTCCGAGGAATCGGGCATACGTCGATACCGTGTAGCGTCGTACAACGTCGATGAGCGACGGCCGCTCCTTCCGCGAGGCTACGGATTTGACGCATTTCTCAAGCGTCCATGGTGTTGGATAACGACACTGGTGCGTGGGCACATTGTCGTCGCGCGCCGTACTGGA
>JAPEVG010000475.1:0-23742 GCA_029747595.1 Trametes cubensis
GCTCATGCAGTCATCATGGTTGAGAGAAGAGTCTACACTGTACACCCGAATTGCGTTGACTTGCAGCTGCTGGAGGAATGGAATGTCGCGCGCACAGGCGGTTGGGTCCGCCAGAGGGTCAATGAACGTCGTGGGTTCGGAGAAAGGGCTGTTAGGATCGGATGTTACAACGCCTGTTCCAGAGTGGACTGCTTCAGTATGGTATCCTCAGGAGGAGGAAGACGAACTCACCTTGCTCCTGGTAAGCAATACCCTTGATGAGGAACCGAGTGCCATCCTCAGAGTAGAGGTATCTGCCTGTCCGGGTAACCTTTGGAAGAGCGCTGACCGCGACGGCGAGGCCGAGGATACCGGTGGCGAGGGCGGCTGACCGTGAGATGGACTTGAACATGGTCCCTCGGCTTTGGGAGCGTCAAGGAGGGTGAATGTGCTTCAGAGAAGCAAGGAGAGGGAGAAAGAGAGGAGGAAGGGAGGAGGAATGGACCTGCCTGCGGGTGGGATNGGGGGTTTTGGGAGAGTCGAGGCGTGGGCCAAACACGGAGCTCGGACTCGGACTCGAGTGGGAACGCAGGCCAAGCCTCTCTGCGGGGAACCATCCCCGTCCCACAGTCACCACGCGGGCTGTCCATGCCACCCACGCCGCACTGACATCGCCCGCCTAGCTCAATCGGATAGAGCGTCAGACTCTTACTAGCGGGTGATCTGAAGGCTGCGAGTTCGACCCTCGCGGTGGGCTAGTCGTTTTGCATTCTTGCCCTTCATTCCATGTTTTGAGTCGTCTATTCACTTCATATACATAGCGTGCATTACATAACTGAGTCGTAAGAGCGTCCGTAGGCAACATGCAGCGTGTCGACCTCGCCGTGCGAGGTCATGCGTTACGAATAAAATTTACATCCAGATGTCCAGCATCGTGGGCGGGCATTACCCCCGGTAAGTGCAGCAACTGCGAGGCTCGTCAGCACGAGCCGGAGACAAGCAGGTTGCACACATACCTGATCATGTAAGGAAGTATAGATACAATCAGGGCGGCCCATGCCGCCCAGAGCAGATAGATGCCACTTCCCGTCGAAACGGTTATGCCCAGAGGCGTTGTAGGCTGTCCAGGATGGCCAACTACGAAGTCATTGATAGATTCGGCTTTCTTGATGACGACCGTCCAAATTATCGCGCCAATGAGCAGGGTGAGCGAGCCCAGCACAGCAAAAAGAGTAGAGAGGAAGAAGAGCACTGTGTGCTTGAGCAGTCCACTGTAACGAGACTCGGTCAAATATACATGCAATAGGACAAGAGCGCGAAACTGACGTGAACAAGGCCAGCGCGGTGCATACTGAGCCAATTATGATGAGATAGTAGGCTCCATTCGTGAAGTTTCCGAGGTATGATGAGTCGGTGAAGGTGCCTTGGTCGATGAGGGCTGTCGTAACGCCAGAGTAGTTTGCAGCCATGTCGGCCACGAGGTCCGTCAACGGAGTGAACCGGTTGGCCGCAGATGTATTTGAGCAGATGCCAGTGCCGTTCACATAGCCGCAGTACGAGTATAGGCCGTACTTGTACAGCTCACGAATGCCTTGCTGATCTCGAAGGGGTGCAGAACCGTTCGAAGCGTATAGGCCGGCAATCGGGTCACCGAGGGCGACATTGAGGCCTTGTCTGGACCGCGCGTGGGTTAGGCCGGCAGTCAAAGTTTAAGGTTGGCGAAAGACACGCACCCATAGCCAGAGGTATTCACATTGACCTGCGCAGCTCATCGCGTCAACCCAATGCCTTCACTGTCGATGTGCGGTCTCGATTCACCATGGAAATGCCTCGAGGAACCGTCGAGGTGTTGATTTGCCCGACCTGGGAACGTCGGTAATCTATGAGCAAGAGATAACAGCTATCGCGAAGGCGGGTGTGTGACGCACATGCATGAAGATGAGCAATACCAATGAGATGAGGCTGGTGCCAATTGCGTTCCGAACATGAGTGGGCGCTCGGGATGTGCTGTAAAAATCGAAGTGGGACGTACGAGAGGACGGACGCGCCGCCAATGCATAGTTCACCGCGCATGGTATCTGTAGCAGTAGAGAGGAGGAGGAGAAGGGTATCCGGGCGGACTGCGGAGAGCAGGAAAACGTGCAGTCAAGCGCGAGAGCCTCAAGGGATCCTGGCGGACCCAGGACGTCGACGCGACTGAGACGTTCGCGCCTGGCTCAAGTCACCTGACCCGACGCCATCGTACCAGATCGTACCCGAGAGCAGCGGATTCCCACGGGTCGCGTAAGTATCGCGCGTCTGGGGAAGCCTGTAATGGGCGTGTGTCGCGAGCGAGCAAGTGGCCCGCGCGTCCTCTCCGCAATCCCTCTCTCCTCCTCCAGTGATGAGCTCTAGTCTGTACTTAGTCTGAGCTTTAGAATCCCTGACATCCCTCAATCTGCTCTGCGTACGCTTTGTTCATACACACCATGGTGCACAACCCGCCCAAGGGCTCCTCTCCTTCGCCTACCCCAGGAGACCACCCGGATACAGCGGCGTCTTCCCCTTCCTCAGACCTTACAGAGTCTGTGAAGACTCCAACTGCAACCAGAGGCGGAGTGGTGCAACGCGCGTTGGAAAGGGCTCGCAATACGACATTACTCTCGCGTAGTCAACCAACCTTGCCACATCTTGGCGATAGGCACACACTCGGCAAGGGGAAAGGCAAAGAGCGACAAAGTAGTGACGGTATGCATGTCGCGGCACTCGTACATATGTCGTCATAGAACTCAAGGCATTTTTGACTAGATCGAGCTCCGACATCGCAGTCGCAGGTGCTCCCCTCAACGTCGAAGCGCAGACATGGGACTAGCCCGAACAGAGAGGATGACTCGCCTTTTATCACTCCCAGTTCCCCCTCGCTCAACCCCATACGCGCAGGGAACTTCCTCAACTTTGGCTTTCAATCGGTGCGTGCTCGAGATTCATGATTGGCATGTGTTATTCAGCGGAGTTAACATGGCTTCTCATGCCAGTTGCACGCTGGGACACAGACATTCATTCAGGCATTGCAAGCAGTTCCGTGGGCCGAGGATCAAGATAATGACGACGAGTTTTTGAACCACGGCGCATCACCTGAGGAGGTCTACAGCGACGAGGACGATAATAAATGTACGCTCATGGCTGCGCCACGAGGGATCTTGCTAACTCCAAAATACAGCTAACCGACTGACGTCGTCGATCCATGCCATCCACCGTCCTCTGGCGCGTTCAAGGCGAGAAGCCTCTAACGCAGCTCGAGCCTCGGCGACAGGACATATGCTTCCTACAGTGTCTGATACAGATGAAAGCGCAGCATCGGACGAGCGCCTGACATCAGATGATGATACCGAAGGTGACTTCGAACCCTCTGTGCCCGGCCAAATTGTGGACGGCGATCACACTGGGCGCACGTCTCCCGAACCCATACCTGGATTGGATACTTCAAATTCCGATATCCCAGAAATGCGTGCACAGAGAGAGCGGGCGAATAGCCGCTCCGCTAGCATGGCTACTGTCCGGCAGAACCGGCGCTCACAATTAGCAGAGAAGCTGCGGGATGTGTTCGAGCTTGATGATATTCATGAGGTCGTTGCCGGTTAGTGCTCACGTACTATGGGTGGTCATGCGACCAGTACTCACGACGTCCCAAGAAATGCCATGTTGGCTTCTCCGTTCTGTCCGTAAGTGAATATCCCCTGAGCAAATAGGTCTCGCGATGAACGCCGTTGGCCCACCAGTGCTCCAGGGGTATATGTATCTCACAGATGCGTACATCTGCTTCTTCGCTCATCTGCCCGCGAAAGAGGTAAGTGCACGTCGCTACCGTCCACATAGCGTTTAAATTTACCCGCCCATTGTAGGATCAAGTTTTGAAGTCGGGCTCTCTGATGAAGAAGACTCAGCGCACGAAGAGATGGATACGGCACTGGTTTGTGCTCAAGAACGATGTGCTATCTTGGTACCAGTCTGCCTCGGTGAGAATGGACATTTGTATGGCTCTGTTGACTTATGACTAACTGTGGGTGAAGGACCCATACTTCCCACACGGTGTGGTCGATCTCCGTTATGCTATCAGCTGCGAACCTGTCAACGAGAAGGACATCCGTCTTCGAACGAACGAGAAGTCAATCAGGCTATCAGCGGATTCTGTTCCTAGCCGTGACGAATGGGTGAAGGCGATTCGCAAGGTGATGGTGAAAGCCACTAATATGGGCGACAGCATCAAGGTCAGGGACCTTCGCTTGGTTGCTGTGATATTCATTGTGCTAACTTTGCGGTACTTAGATTGCGATCCCCTACCCTGCCGTAGTAGATGTCGAGCGGTCCAATGCCATGGACTTCAGTGAGACGATCGAGATCAAAGTGCAGGACAAGAGCTCCGACCTCGCACTCGACTCTTATTTCTTCGCTTACTTCAAGGATCTGCCAGCCGCCTTGGAACAGATCCGAGACGCCGTACGGACGTTCCGAGCCGTGCCTTCGTTTCAGAACGCGCCTACGGTAGTAGACTCGACCAATACTCGTTCTCCCCCAGCCAAACCGGGTAGTCAGCTCCCAGTGACACCTCCCGCCCAACAGCGACCGAAGTCTCCCTCGGGCTTCAGACTACCGTCGCTACTTCGCCCTTTGCAAGAGACATTACCTATCGGCCGTTCTTCTAGTTCGCCAGGCACTACCGCGGGCGATGCCAATAATGAAGACTTCACTCACATCATCAAGAGGAGCGGCTCTTCCTTCGTTCCGGTCACAACATCCGTCGAGACGACTTCCCCTGCCGAAGGTGAGCCCCAAGGGCGGCCCGACCTTCTCCACGCGTCTACCTCGAGTCTGACCCCGACCCCTACCATCGCTGACCATACCTACCCTCCATCCGTGTCTGGCTCGACCTCAGACGTGCGTGTCGCAGCGTCCACTTCAGCGCCTTCATCAGCACACTCTGCCAGCGGATGGTCGGTTGGGATACCGTCGATGCCATCATGGCTCCGTGTACCGTCACGCAGCCTGTTCAGCACAACGCTGACCGCTGCGCCGAGCGTGCGTCCCAACTTGGACCACGCAATGACGCTTCCTGCAGCGCATGCGTTACCGGCGGTGACGGAAGTCGTGTCATCCCGTGCATCGTCTGCAGCTGGCCGGGCGGCGACGAGTGCGAGCGGGAGTGGCGAGTTTGGCTGCTTCAGCATGCTGGAGACGCCAGAGACGATCGTGGATGCGGCGGCGGTGGATAGGTTCCGTCAGGCGTTCGCATTCGACGACAAAGAGAACCTCCTTGGCAGTATGTATATCCTTGCGCCTCCTTGAGAGCTCACAGCTGACGGCGAATTACAGAGTTCCCAGGGTATCTGTATCGCCTCCTTCCCGTGTACGGGAACCTTTACATCTCCAACAATTATTTCTGCTTCAAGTCCGCTGCCTCGCTGCCCTCGAGAACAAGGGTGCGTAATCATCAAACATCCTGGTCCACTGGATGTGTACTGACACGCAGATTTATGTGTAGATGATCCTGCCTCTGAAGGACATCCTGGCAATAGAGAAGCAGAAGTCCCTCCACCTCAAGCATCACGGTCTCGTCGTAATCATACGTGGTCACGAAGAGCTCTTCTTCGAATTCCCTAACGAAGAACGGCGCGACGCTGTTGCGCGAGCTCTCCAGCGTCAATTGGACAATGTACGGCAGCGCTTAGCGTCCGGAGACTCTGCAAGTTCGAGTAGCCCACGGCACGAGGCCCTCGTTCTCGACGAATTTGGACCACGCAACTCCTTAGATATGACCGATTCTCAGACAAGTTCAAGCGAATCGGCTCCCGCGCACATGTTCACGTCGCAGTCGTCTACGTTCCTCTCGTTCAAGCCGGACCGGTCGTTACACTTCACATTCCTGACGATCGGCTCCAGAGGAGATGTGCAACCGTACATTGCCCTGGCGAAGGGTCTGAAGGCGGACGGCCATCGCGTCCGCATCGCTACACACGGTGAATTCAAGGAGTGGGTCGAGTCGGTACGTTGGCTGATCTTGTGGCGTGAATGCGATGGCTCACGTTTCGGTAGCATGGGATCGAGTTTGGGTATGTCGGTGGAGATCCTGCGGAGCTCATGCGGATATGCGTCGAGAACGGCACATTCACTGTCGCGTTCCTCAAGGAGGGCGTGCAGAAGGTCGGTTGACAATTCCCGTACCAGCCGCTAATAGTCGCTGATCGTGATATAGTTCCGTGGCTGGATCGACGATCTGTTGAAGACGTCGTGGGAGGCATGCCAAGGCACCGATGTACTTGTTGAGAGCCCGAGCGCAATGGGCGGATACCACATCGCCGAGGCACTCAAGATCCCGTACTTCAGGGCGTTCACTATGACCTGGACTCGGACAAGGTTAGTGTATGATGACTTCTACATGTGACGTTTCTGAAACTGTTCATGAAGAGCATATCCTCATGCGTTCGCCGTGCCTGAGCATAAGGTGCGTCTGTTCCGCTAAGCTGCGTGGTCTGGATCTGACAGCCATCTCTAGATGGGTGGCAACTACAACTACATGGTAAGTGTGAAGGAAATGCCGAACATAGGGTCTCCTCACTGATTCTTATTCAGACTTACGTGCTCTTCGACCAAGTTTTCTGGCACGGAACTGCTGGGCAAATCAACCGCTGGCGCAAGAACACGCTTGGCCTGCCCGCCACAAATCTTGACAGGATGGAACCTCACAAGATCCCGTTCTTATACAACTTCAGCCCGATTGTCGTACCTCCTCCACTCGATTGGCCCGAGTGGATCAGAGTGACGGGTAAGCTGACTCCTGCTATCCGTGTCCAACTGTGTTACTGATCCTTCGGACAGGGTATTGGTTCCTCAACGATGCTGACGTGAGTTCCAAGAAGTGGGAANCCCCCACAAGAACTGTTGGATTTCATGGCGGAGGCGCGCCAAGCCAAGAAGAAGATCGTCTACATTGGCTTTGGTAGCATCGTTGTGCCTGACCCCAAGGCCATGACGCGCTGCGTGATCGACGCTATAGTTGAATCAGGTGTCTATGCTATTCTGTCAAAGGGCTGGTCGGACCGGCTGGTCAAGAACGCCCCTGCTCAGACCGAGCCAGAGGAGCCGCTTCCGAAGCAGATCTACCCTATCTCGTCCATTCCCCATGACTGGCTGTTCAAGCAGATTGACGCTGCTTGCCACCATGGCGGTGCAGGCACGACTGGTGCTAGCTTGCGAGGTGGGTCCAAGCCCAGTTTGTCGTGTTGTATGGACATAGGATTGACCAAGAGTAGCTGGCATCCCGACCATCATCAAGCCATTCTTTGGTGATCAGTTCTTCTGGGGCGATCGGGTGGAAGCTCTCGGTGTTGGCACGGCTGTGCGCAAGCTGACAGTCGAGAGCCTATCACAAGCCCTGCGGGACGCTACGACGAACCAGAAGCAGATCGAACGTGCAAGAGTGGTTGGCGAGCAGATCCGCGCTGTATGTAATGATTCATAGCTCGGCTTATACCTTGACTAAATGTTCTACAGGAAAACGGCGTGGCTACGGCTATCGAGGCGATCTACCGCGACCTTGAATATGCCCGTTCTCTGATCAAAGGTGCTGCACACCGCGACCTCCGCGAGGAACTATTTGATGCCGAGCATGCAACCATCCGTGACTACCCCTCTTCCACACCTCTGGAGCATCCTAGTCCTAGTGGATCCACCACCGCTCCCAGCGACTGGAGCGTTATCTCAGACTCGGACGAGCCTTCCCATACATCCAACGAACCGTGATGCCTTCTAGACGAGCTCCTGGAATCCTTATGCGCTATCTAATAACCGCTTGCTTTCTCTCAGACTCCTCTGTGCTATGGCTCTACCACGATCACCACCGCTCGGAAGTTTGAATCCGTCGTTCACTGTTCCACTTGCTTCCTCGTTGTAGATGTTGGATCCTTGTACCATACTGTACTATATACACCCGCTGCCCATGCCATGTTCATATTTGTACTCACATCGCCGCACCGCCGGCGGACTCGTCCTTATAATGCTCGTCGAAGATGCGCTTGCTGAACTGCCCGAAGTTCTCCGTCGCCGAGAGTTGCTGGTCCACGTTGGGCTGCATGAACAGCGCGAAGGTCTCCCGGGAGATGTTCTCCGCGTCCTTCGCTGCGCCGACGCGTACGCAGTGCGGAGTCGCGCGCAGCTTGCCGGCCGTTGCGAGCTCGAGGGCTTCCCCGGTCTGGAATGCGAGGCAGTCGGCGGGGATGGACACCTTCGTCAGTGCGCCGCCCCGAGTGCGAATGTATAGCCCAGAGCTAGGAGAGGGCGACTGCACCACGCTTGGTTCGCCGGAAGGCTCTCGACGGAGGTACATCGCCTATCCACCGCAATGAGACTGCTGGTCCTCTATAGCTGTGTAGCTCCACTCACCGAACACAAGCCCGTGAGCAGCGAGTGGTCCAGGTGGAAGCCACACCAGCTGTCGATCGCCTCGTCTTCCGCAGGGAGCGGGTTCTCCGGCGAAGGAGGGAAGTAGTGGAGGAGACGAGCCTTGACGGTTTGCGACTTGCCGATGAGGTCGGCTAGAGACAACGAGGAGTCGGAGAGGTACGTTGAAGCTATACCGTCGGTAAGGCATTTCAATCAACTAACCCGCTGAATCTACGTGGGGATGTGAGAACGTACCAAACGGCTGGCATGCGACTGCGAGTTGGCACCCAACACCGAAGACAAAGCTACGAAGTTGTACAATTTAGTGCCCTGTCCGCTCAGGGTTCTCTGATACTTACCGCCCGAGATCCTTGAAGGCCTGCTCGAAATCCTGGACCTCCGGCGTATCAGATGGCCCTGCCAACTCATATCAGGAGTCATTCCTCAATAGCTCTACGAGGATCCCTACAGATATTCTTGCCGTAATACTCCGGATACGCTTCACGCAACTCTTGAGGTACATTTGGCTCGTCGATCACGGGATTAGCGTAGTATGATCCCTTCATAGTATCTGCGATGAGGATATGATGAGCGACTGGGACAACCTCAGCGATTATACTAAGGAAACATACCGGGTTTCCCGTTCATGATTTCCTACATATAGAAGGTTAGCCATAACGTATCACAAACCCCTACAGATCTCTACCTTGCCATGAGACCAACCGAAGCTACCACAAGAGATTTGAGCAGACCGACGTACACGAACGGCGTGGCAACCGACCTATATCTACTCTTGGGGTCTGCGTAACGTTCCCTGACCTTGGGATCAAGGTTCGCAAAGCGGTATGCTAATTTGAGGAGTCTTTCGCGAGCAGGCACGTAGCTGGAAGGCAAATCGCGGACTATAATGATGCCCAGACTATCTGGGTGCGACCCAAATGCTCTCTCTATTCTATAGAGTCAGTATCACGATGTCTCCAAATCAGTGCATCAACCCACCGATCGAAGAAGTCAAAGACAGAGGAGAGCTCACGAGAGCATTGTAGGATACGGAGACTGCGCCCTCGGAGGTCAGGGTAATGTTCGAATTGGAGGCAACAGTAGCCATGGTCCGGCGCAAGATGTTTCTCGTAGCCGCTGAGAGCATTATATACCTGTGGGCGGTGTTATCGTCTCAGTTGACTCTTAGCTTGGATGTTGGAGGTTACGTTGACGGTGAACTGGAACCTGCACGAACCTGTCGACTCGTTGAGGGCTCAGATCAGTGGCTGCACCTAGCAGGTCACGCTTTCCCAAGCAATTGACTTGTTTAGTCTAGACGCAGGCCCTTGATCCGGATCCGGATTGTGAGACGGGTTGTGTCCGGCATATAAGCAACTTTTGTACTTGCATCGCCCGTACATATGTCGGATACACACAGGGTACTTCAAATATACAAAGGTCGAATGATGGACACCAAACACACATGATGCAAGTAGCGCTCTACCTTGAACTTGGAACATGACTGGATCTTGCAGTCTACCGCCTACTACGACATTGATATCGACCAGCTGACGCAACTCATCGTCGCTATCAAGATGTAGGTATGGATCCTGTGCTGTGCTCACTGAGCACGTACGGCTACTTCGCTACGCCCCGAGTGGCACGGCAACTTGACAGAGTAGGGGTGCTCAATTCTTCTCGGTCGGTCGGTCGGTCGGTCGCAAGGACGCTTTGATGGCGAGAGGCGCCTTTAGCGAGCTCTCGCTGTGCAACGACGATGATGCAACCCTACGTTAACCCTAGATATTGTTCAGGCCCCGAAAGGAGGGCAAACGCTTACGTGCGTTTGCGGAGTTTGCACATGCTTACTGGACCGTTGGCGAGCTTTGGTGAGTCAATCGCTTCGGGAAGGTATTAACCAAGAAATTGAGCCTCGCGCTTGCACAGAAAGCTCGTCGCTTCATGCAGACCTCGCCATCAAGACAGCCTTGCGAACGACCGACCGACCGACCCACAAGAATTGAGCACCCCTAGTCGTGTCAGGAAAGTAGGCACTTCACGGACATCTTTGATGCTCATATCTTGGTTGATAACTCAATGGTCCATCGGACACCTTGCTCAATTTAAACCTTGGAGACAGTGCCAATGGGCAAGTCGTTCCTCCGTGAATGGGATCGGTGAACGCGGCATCTAAGCCTGAGTTCTAATCTGCGCGTTTCCGTCAAAGTTCATTTAGATTTGCTGATATACTTGCTCACCATGTAGACGTCGACAATGCATATACGTGCACCGAAGAGACGCTTTCGGATACAAGACCGCCACCACCTCTCAGGCTCCTGCATATCTGGACAAAAGATGGATCAGATATGACGTCGGCTGACTGCCTGCGATGGAGTAGATGTCTGCAATGCACTCTGGTGTAGCTTGCATATTGCCTGTGTTGCATGATGGTTTGCGTCGTGCGGATTTTGAGCGTATTCGCAGTGTAATGCCGAGTGGACTGCACGGAGGTCCGACTCTGTCCGACTCTGTACACATCCGGCTACCGGAGGGGCGGGCCGCCTGCGACGTCACTGAGATGCACATCGGGCGGGAAATCGGAAGAGCCCGGAAGGGTTGACCGTGGAAATTTATCACGCTCCTTCGCACCGGACTCCACCTGATTGGTCCCACCGCCACCGTCCCCGCCTTGGGTCCCGGCCGTCGTGTGCGCCAGTGCGCCAGTGCTCTCCCTTTCTCATCATCCTACCCTCAAGACCTTCCATTGCTCTACTCTATATCCTCCCTTAGACCTTCCCCTCTTCGACCTCTTTTGCCTCCTTGCACCACTCTCGCATACACCTCATAGATCTCCCTCCTCAAAATGCACTACTTTTCGCAGCTATTTAACTACGAGTGAGTCAACTCTGTTCGTGTGATTAGTTGCAAGACTGGTCGTGCTGACCAACTGTCTGCTCTCTCGCTCTGTGTCTACAGTCATCCATGGTCCCACGTCGTCATCGGCATGTGGCACAAGTATCCCAACCCCCACTGCAGTCACGTCCTCAGCATCGACGTGGTGGATCGCTCTGTAGACCCCAACACCGGTATTATCCGTACAGAGCGGATATTGGGATGCAAGCAGAAAGCACCAACGTGGATTGTGAAGGTCAGTTTGCATTCGAAAACACATAGCGATGTCTCTCATAGCCGTTTCGTCGTACAGCTTTTCGGCGGTTCTGAGGATGCATTCGTCCGAGAAGTCTCGTTCATCGACCCCGCAACGCAGACCGCAACAATCACATCCGTCAACCTCTCGCTGTCCCAATTCGCCACATGCTACGAGAGCATCCGTTACACCCCCTCGCCCGACGGCAGGACAACGTTCGCGCAGACCGCGGAGATCCAAGCGCGGGTGGCCCTCTGGCGCAGTGCCGCCGACAAGCTTGAAAACTGGCTTGTGCAGCGCTTCGAGCAAAACGCCCATCTTGGAAAGATCGGCTTCACAGACGTGCTACGGCAGCTATGGGAGAATCGGGAGCAGCAAACGGCGAAACAGTCGTGAGCGGCAGCCGCGTATGGGTTCTTCTCCTTCGGTTTCTTCCTTGGTTTCTTTCGGGTAGAGACCGTCCCCCCTGGTTTCGCGGCTATAGATGGGTTCGAGGACGATATTGTAGATCCAAAAGCGTCTCTCGACGTTCGTTCATGACCGACTTTACGATACATTCACTGTACTATCCCCCCTGCATACCGTTATGACTCCCCCACCTCCCCTGTTCCCATCCTCCGCTCACACGAGCTCCATAGATACCTCCCCCGCGTCCGCTCCCCGCGCTCACATGGCGCAATGCTGTCGCTACCGTCTTTCACCTGAAAACATGTGATATATTGCGTTCAACCAACTATAGAGGTAAAAGCACCTCGCAAGTTCGTTGTATGCGTTCATTCTGAATCACTGTTGAGAACTAAGCAGAAGGAGGTGCATATGCCGCCGGCCGATGCCGGATAGAGACGGCATGTCCGGTACCATATATGGAAAGCCCCCGAAGCATGCCCGTCGCAGACTCGGAGGCATCGGTCACTGTCGAGCTCAGGCGTGCAGTCTTTGCTTTTCTCTCTCCTAGAGCCCCCATGCAATTGCCCACGCTTTAACTTGGTCCTTCAACTCAGCATCTGTCAAAACTGCACCAATAGCCGTTTGTTTGGACCGCTGGAGATTCCGTCGACTCCAGCCTGCATAGGGGGCACCGACGGGCAGCATTTATTCACCACACCCACATGGATGAACTCATCCGCCATTGCCTCCGCGAGCTTTCCTTCGACGGTGACCTGGGTGAGTGAACGCGTTTTGCAGCCCATGTGATCGTCGCGTCTGCCGAGAGGACGCGATATTCGGTCTGTCCTTTATATGTACGACACGCTCGACCAGGGGTTCGAACCCAGTGGGGTCGCACNTTTTTTCGCTTCAATGTACCCGTTCCCATGTGTTCCGACTACTTGACGATGAACCTCATGACAAATGTTGACAATGCGTCTGCTTTGCAGGTTGTGATGTTTCGCGTCTGCGGGACTTTATAGTCGACTTCTACGCCCACGCATCTACTTCAGGAGCGAGCGGCGGCTCGGGGAATGCGCATACACGAACTCAGACTGTCGACGATGCATTCTGCGCATATGTCTGGTCTGTGATTGTCCAACAGCATGGCGTGCGCGTCGGCACTGTGCCTGAAGGCGTTTCAGCGGAGGTGTATATCGCTCCGCAGGCCAGCGCTATCAGAAAGGCAAAGGCGAAGGGCGAGGAGCCTGCAGAGGAGTCCGCCCCCACCACGGGTCTCGATATCATACAAGATGCGACGATTAGGCCACTTCACGACTTGCAGAATGAATACGGCGACCGTCTGAGGATCGCAGCCGACCCTGAGACGACATTTGCTGCGCTTACAGGCTCCCATATACGAGTAAGTTCATTTGGTTCCCCTTCAACTTACAATGACTAACTAATGAGGTGTTTGCCTGTAGCCGTCCAAGCTGACCCCGATGATCTACACGGGCCTTCAGATCATCACGCGCGGGAGGGAACAGGGCGTAAGCGTGCTCGACTTGGGAAAGAAGTCGGGGTACGACCAGAAGACCTGTTTCTATCTCATCAAACAGCTCGTAGAGCTCGGTCTTGTGTATGTGCTCTTCTTTCTGGGCTGCAGTTTGTCATGCCTTGAACGCCGTATACTACCAGTGTCAAGCTCCGGCGCCCTGGCGTCAGCACGAACCTGTGCGTCCACAAGTACTTCTACGATCGCAGCCCTATATGGCAGCAAGTCGCGGAAGAGGAGAAGAAAGCGGTATCCGAGGAACAAGTGCAGGAACAGGAGAATGCGTTGTCGGACGAGGAGGTCGACGAAGAAGAGACGAAGCCCTTCGAGCCCGTGCACTTCGACCCGATCGATTCCCGCCATCTCTCGAGTATGCCTTTGTTGAAGGCGAGACTGACGAAGTTGCTGAAGAACTGCCCGCACTACATGCATACATCGAGCAACATCATGCTCAAGATCGTGAGTATAGGCAATATATTCTTGAGCGTGAATGGTCTAACGCTGGTCATCTGTAGGGCTTTGAGAATCCTACGAGGACAGACCGGAGGTTCTTCCGGACTCGTCTCAAGGAGCTGATGGAGCAAGGCATTATCGAGAAGGTGCAGGTACCCCATGCGGACAGGAAGCGCTTTCCCGATAGGAGGGTGCAGTGCATACGTCTCATCACGGAGGACTCACAGTCTCAGGTCGACGTTGAGCCGGTCGCCGACGTCGATTTCGAAGGTAGGCGAGCCTGCAATGAATTGACCTAGGATGGGCTAACCTCAGAAACAGAGATCGAGGGGTCTCCGGCGGACGACTACACCGGCCTGAAGAGCAATGTGTCTCTGCACAGACAGATGATTGACCTTCTTGTCGAGTCCGGGACGAGGGGCATGACTCTCAATGAGATATCCGCAGCGCTTGGCGACTTCGATCGGCGCACGGTCGACCTGTTGCTCAACCGTCTCGAGAAAGACCCTCCACCTGCCCATCTTGCTGATCTTGGTATCGCGCAGCTCGCAGAGACGCACGGCCGTGAGAGACGGTACAAGTACTACACCGTCGCGAACTACCTAGAGATCGCTGACAGGGAGGGTTTCGAGGACAAGCGATACCGCGACGTCGACATGTCGTGCGTCGGTGGCTTCCTCCCAGTTGAGGACGGCGCGTTCTTCGAGGCCGAGGAGGAGTTGACGAAGCACGTCAACGTGCTCACGCTGTCCAAGCGCGAGGCCCCGTCGACGGCGAAGTCAAAGAAGAAGCGGGTGAACCCGATCCTGCCGGATGGGACGGTCAAGAAGGGGCGTCCGCGCAAGTCGGCTGCGGCGGACGGCACGCCGGCTTCTACTGTCAAGGGTAAGAAGCGGAAGAGGGAGGAACCTGCGGAGGGCGAGGCTGCGGCACAGGAAGGTGCTGGAGACGGGACTGGGGAGCCCCCGCCGAAGAAGAGAAGGGGCCGTCCACCGAAGAAAGTGGAGCCTGCTCCTACCGCAGAGGCGGGCGGCCCAGGGGAAGAGACCGCATCGTCTATTGTCAAACGCAAGAGAGGTCGACCGCCACAGAATGTTGTTACCCCCAATGCACAGAACGATGCGTCTGCGAGCACGACAGCTGGTTCTTCGACGCAGACGCCTGCTCCTAAACGACGTGGACGTCCGCCGAAGAAATCGCTGGTGCCTGCGGACGAGGATGTATTCGGTCCTACACAGAGTCTCGAGAAACCCGAGGCTGGAAACGGTGTGGATCACGCTGCAGAGGAGCTGGAAGCATTGCCCCAGATGGACGTCGTGCCGTCTTCGCCACTATCATCCATGCCTGCATCTCCTCAAGTTCGTGCATCCTCCCCGACCCCACTCGGTCGACCCGTTGCTGAGATCGCACCATCATCCGAAAGTGTGGGAGATGCGACTGCTGCTCTTGACGCGTCGACCCAGGTCGATGCGCAAGCGACTTCTGGGAATGCACTCCGACGTTCTGCTCGAGCACCCAAGACGAAGAAACGCGGAGATTCATTGTCACCCACGAGAGGCCAGACACATTCGCGGCAAGAGCTGCAAATCGCGAAGGGCGCACCCGCAGGACCTCAATCCTTGCAAGAAATCATCGAGAGCGCGTCCTCAAGAGGCGGCCCAGACACACATGCTGACCTTACAGCCTCTGCGAACCAACGCATGCCTCCCCCTTCTAACACTGCAGTGCCGGCGGGCCGGATGGGCTCGCTAGAGCCTCCCCACGGCGCCCCTCCCAGCACCGCGAACAAATCCCAGGAAATCCCGATCGACCCTGTGTTGCAAATGGAGAGTGCCGCGCAACTTGCATTGCAAGATAGCTCGTTGATTGCCATGGTTCGTGAGCCGACCATCGCTGAATAATACCACTGACTTAAGCCCTAGACACCTGAACCCGATCTACCTGAGACTGGTTCCAGTATCAGTCAAGCCAACTCGAAGAAGAGAGGACACCCAGAGACGCCCTCTTCTCAGCCACCGGGAAAGCGAACCAAGTCAAGCCAGTCCGACGGGAGTAGGTTCCGTTCGAAGGCGAACATCTCGCAGTCTCGTCGCGAGAATGAGCTTCTGCGGCTTCTAACAGAGGCTGATGGGATCATGAACACCAGCTGCAAGGAGTTCTACGAAGCGCACGCTGCGCTCGTAGAAACAATCACGAAGGCAGGAGAGATCGCCAGCACCCGTCCGGGGTCGAGGATCGACAAGAGGACTCTCGAGACGACTCTAGCCGGGCTGGAGAGCAAAGGCAAAGTGAAGATCTTGACGACAATGGTCCCTAACCCGACGGGCAGCACTCGCCCCGTTCGCATTGTGTACCTGCCGGAGACGCCCCCAGACCAGCTGAACAAATTCCTAGCCGATCTCAGCGAGACCGTTCAGCCGATTTACGTTCCAAGCCTCAGAGTCCTCGAGGAGCCCATTGCATATGGTGGTGGTTCTAACAAGTCACAGGCGAAGCCTCGGCCAACGTTGACGCTCAAACTCACTGAAGACCAGACCCAGCTGGAGGCGCATGCGAACGAGCTGTTCCAGAAGGATGATGAGACCATCCGCGATACACTGCTCACGGAGAAGAACACGGTGGCGCAGCTGTACGGGTACATCGTTGGAAAGGCCGGTCGTGCGAGAGCTCTGCATATCTTCACGACCCATATCTTCCAGAACGCTGCTGCGTCCCCTCAAATCGTGTCATCTGACAGTCGCATCATTCATTCCTCATACTATCATACCGAGATGTCTGTCTCAGCCTTCTGTTCGATGGTCTCCGTCTCTCAGCCGAACGAAGAGCTGGGGAAGCTCCTGGAAACAGCTGAAGGACAAGCGACGCCGCTCCAAGAGCTCCCTGACAGCATTCGTAACGCCTTGCTACCTACGCAATCCAGGGCGCGCGCCCGCATCCTCTCCCTCTTGGACATGCTGCGAGTGCTTGGTCTGGCCACGCCTTTGATTCCTTCTGAATCAGCCAACCCTGCTGTGACATGTAACCCAACCGACGACCACCCCTCTGCCTTCGACGTTGGCCCGCCAGGACCGTACACTCCTTCTACTGCGCCGATCTACTGGCGCTTCAACGACACCGCCCCTCTTCGCCTCTGGGCTATCCCTCATGGTCTTCCTCCGGTTTGGAAGACTGTGCCTGTGTCAGCAATTGAACAAGCGGTCTCTTTTTGGAGCGATTTGGAACATGTTAGTACAAATCAGGAGTTTGCGGAGAGCATCTTGGGTACCGTCCCTCCCCCAGCAGAAGTCGCACCCGAAGATGTGGCGGTCGTGGCCAAGACGCTTCGTCGGTCAATCTCGTGGAATACTACTTACAATCTTTCGTGGTACCAAACGGAATACCTCCGCCGCTACATCGATATCGCTACTGGGCATACTCCGCTGGAGGACGAAGACGGAGAAGAGCAGCTGAAGCGACTCTCGTGGGTCATCGGCGCATCGCAGGACGTCATCACGAACTACTTCGGCAAGGCGCGCAAGAAGCATCTGCGTGAATTGAAGAAGGTGCAAGCTCGGGCTGCCAAAGGCAAGCAGAAGACCGGCGATGATGCAGGCGCAGTCCTCGCCCGTCGCGCAGCGGAAGCGAAGGAGCAGCGCGAGCGAGACTGGGAGGAGATGTTGCGCCGCTTGCATCCGGGGGAGCTTCGATCCTCTGCGGCTCAGCGCATTCAGCGACTCAAGACGAAGTTCATGCAGGGCGCTGGTAAGCCAAGCGAGAAGTGGGAGGGGCGAATCCTCGAAGCCATTCGCGAAGCTGACATGGTCGCCGAGAAACTGCTGCCTACCGCTGCGCAGACATCGCGGCTCCCACCCATGCCTGTTGCTAAGCCAGTACTCCCGGCACCGGTAGTCACCGCTACCCAGGATAAGGATGTGGACGAGCTGATTGCTGCTCAGGGCCCACGTGCACAGCAAGAAGCTCGCACCAAGAAGTCGAAGAAGGGCAAGGAGAAGGACACAGGTAGCGTTGGTGAAGGTACTACGCAAACTCCTCGGCGCCATCGCTTCCTCTGGAACCGGGACTACGACGAGCTCGTCCGCGACGCTTCGGTGATCATCAAGGCGCGCTGTCGAAATGGCACGCGCCTCGACTGGGGTGCTCTTGAACAAGTCTTCCCAGCCGTCCCGCGGAACTCTGTTCGTCAGCGCCTCGTGCACCTGAAAGAAACCCCGGGAACAGAGACGTATCTCGCTCGTCTCGAGGACAAGTGGTACGAGCTGTGGACGCAGCACCGCGGGACGGATATCCTGCCAGATCCGGATCCTGAGAGCGCGACCAACTTTGACTTGGCGACACACATCAAGTTCTTGCGCAAGCACCTCGACAAGAACGCGATGTGAGTCTGGACTTGGATCCAATCATGGAGGATTCCGCACTAACGGTCTCGCAGCCGTGTTGGTTTCGTCGAAGTCCGGGATAGCCAGAAGGTGGTTTTGCCCGCATCGGTTGAGGACCTCGAGCGAGAGTACGATGTCGTGGAGAAGGTCCCGACTGCCCCCGCTTGGGACTTCATGTGGAGCGTCGTCGCCGAAGAAGGTCGGGAGAAGCAGTTTGCGCATCATGCCTTCACAGTGGATGTCGGAGAGATGCCGCCGAGTAGCTCGTACGATTCCGACTTCCTCCAGGTCGCGGACGCTGCTGTCAAGGTACGTGCCCTCACAGAATTGCTTCATGGGAGAAAGCGTGACACGGACGTGTCCCAGATGGCTCTCGGCAATCCGAATGAAACGTATGACCCCGACGTCGCGTCGCAGCTGCTCAAGGGCGTGGGCGAGGAGCCGGTCCGAATTGCAACGACCGAGCTTCTCAACCGCGGCGTCCTAGCGAAGACGGTTAGAGATCCTAAGAAGTCGAAGCCTGGGCGTACGCTTAAGATCTCGGACAAGTGAGCTCCGTTAAGGCGGAACCTTCCTCTGCACCAGGGAACTGATGTTCTAATCTCTCCGCTATCTAGCAATCTCAACACGCTAGGCGGCCAACTACCGCGCGAGGTGTTCCAGGACGCATCGGCGCTCGAAGAACTACTCAGCCAACAGGAAGACCCGCACCAATGGCAAGAGTGGTCTCTCCTCGCGAGTGACGGCGACACCGCTTTTGTCATTGAGCTCACCTCCGAGAACAAAGTGGGTCACGATCTCCTGTCCAACCAGTTGACGTGCATGACCGATGAACAACGTGTTTCCAGGTTCAATTCGAGGTTGACACCTCCCATCCGCGCTCGATGCGCAGCATCATCGACTGGAATAGCAAGAAAGCCGGTCAGTTTGCCCGTTCTGTCCTACGGTTTGACAAGCCCACGCGTGTATCTGACTTGCTGTGGCGTTTGTTTGTAGATGACGATGACATCGAGACGGATATCCGCGTGCGATACCTGGATATTGTTGGGCCTCCACCCGAGCTGTCCGTGCCCGAAGTTCCCATAGAGCCGCTGAACCCTGGGGGCGAGGATATGCAGGTCGACACGCCCTCTCACGCCGAGCACGGAGTCCGAGCAGACGGCGAATCTGCCTTCTGTCGACGCACAACAGAAGGTCTGGTCGACTGCCCGGCGTGTCTCGACGAGGCGGAGGCACTGCTACTGCGAGAGCTTAATCAAGAGGAACGTTCCGTGGCTGGGAAGATCCTGACGGTACTGCGCGAGGCGGGCCCTGCTGGCCTTACGAAGCAGACGCTTCTGGTACGCTTACCCCCGCGAATAAGCGATGAGTGCGCCGCCGCTAATCTCATGGAGCACAGGTCCACCTAGATCCGTTCCCACATAGGGCAGCCCGGTCTGTCGTCCAGCGTATGTCCGAGGCCGCCGTCCCGCTGGCATACTGGACAGGGTATGCTGCAATCGTCCTCGTGTCCGCAGCGCATATCAGGCCGTGGGCAGTGGCCGTTCCCGACGCGGAGAATGCTGAGGCGAAGTCTCTCGTCCTCCCCCGGCGATGGCTGGACATCTACGGGCGGAAACTGCTCGACGTCTGGGAAGCGGCAATGCGCGCAGTCGTGGGTGCCATCCTTCTCCGTCCGGGGATATCGCAGGTAAGTCTTAGTCCAGTCTTGGCGAGGCGCGTGGAGAGCTTGCTGACGATACGCGCGACTTTGAAGGCCGAGATTCGCTGGCGGCTGCGATCTGTGTACGACCGCCAAGAGGTGGTCGAGATTTTGCAGACGCTTCAGGAAGAGGGATACATCGCGTCGCGCATCGACGCCGCCGCGCGATTCCTTGATCTCGGACCTGCAGATGATCGCGAAGAGAAGACGACATTCTGGTTCTTGGCGGGCAACAGCAGACGATGGTATCAAGTGTAGCAAACGTCCTTTTATCTCTGTAGCAAGTAGGGTTCGTGACAGCCAGTGTCCAATAATGTATATTTCTCGTGTTTGTTGAGGAGGGATAGAAGACTAGGGTGCAGATCTTGTGACGCCATGACTAGACCAATGGGACCGTTGTAGCACAACGTATGAACTCAACCCGTTGTCTTGATAGCTCCGTTATTGTCGCTAGTGAGAGCACGTTGAAGGTATCATGATCAGGTAACAATGATGCAAGTCATGTACCGCTGGCTAGTTGTATCGTAACATAGAACAAGAGGCTATCCAGAAGGCTCGACGTGAAGGTCACGTACCTTTGATTTGATGCACCTATGCAAGAAGACGCTGCAGTCTGGACGTGAGCATCGCCAACGCTAACGAGCACAACGCGCTGGTACCATCTCTTGGTGCGATTGCAACAATGCCAGATGGAGTTATGTACGCATGGTAGTTGGTAGGCTAGCGTACGAGCTCAACTTGAAGCTGGAACGTGAGCTGAGAAATGCCACAGACGCGTGCACGAGACACCTACCGGTGTGTGGGCGTGCTGCGCAGTCACCCTGAATATTTTACTGAGGAGCTTGTGAGGTAAATAAAGGACGGGAAAACGAGAGAGATGGAGCGTAGCGGGTGGTTGCTACGGAATAAGGGGACCTGGAGATAGGACTGATGGCCCGGATTAGACGCCCATAAGCCGGCGGGCGATATTGGCGCATACAGCCAGAAGCCGGTCTTTCGCAGGAACGGGCCACAGGACGTTGGCAACAACTCGCTCCGTCCGACGCGAGGTCGGTGTGCAGGACTCCTTCGCTCCTACCACCATCTCCCTCTCCCTCCCTTCTCCCAGAACTTCTGAAGATTGCAGCTGGCGGGCGGGACCGTCGTTGCAACCGTTCACGCTTCCTTTCCTAGGCTCGTTGAAGTTGCACTGGCTGGGCTTCACGTCGCTTTTCCTGCCCTAGCGGCATTTTCATCTTCTGAACAGGTTTTCCTCGCCGACTAAGCCTGGTGAAGTCGCGCCCTTATCTTGACGTGCGTAGTGATCAACGCCACTCAACGCGCCGCTCTCTGCGTACAGATACAGTCTACAATCCGCAATGCAGTGGTTCAATGTACCCCGCTTTCCCGTCGTCGCTGGTGTGAAGCTATTTGTAAGTAATTGATTTTGCTGCGCATCGGGACTCGGATGGCCTGTCGCCTCGCGCGGGACGCGACACTTGTCGAGCGTGGTGCGACATTTCGCGACCTGCGTTTCCCTGTGCCCGTGCAGCCACAGTTATTGTTCGCGAGGGCTCGCTAAACTTATCCTCGTTCCACAGTGGGAGCGCGTCACTTTCTCCCGGCTCACGAAGATCTACTTCCTATTCTCCGTTCTTCATTGCATTATCCAGGTAATATTCCAAGTCCAGGCTTTCGTTGCGAATGCACAGGCCGCCTCCTTCCTCTACGGACTTGTGCAGCAGGGGAACGCCACAGACCCAGGCTTTGCCGTCTACAACGTGGACCTTCGCATGTGCGAGACTGTCCCGCGCACTCTGGACGCGAGCTCATGTACAGTCGTCTGGGATGGCCATACCAAAGCTACGCCTGCGATTGCGGGAGGTCAGAACTATGCAGCAATCTCGGGATTCTCCTCGGGTGTGACCTCGTCGGCGAGCTCAGTATCTGCATCCTCCACTGCGCTTGTCTCCTCGGGTACTATTTCTGCGTCATCTGCATCTGTGGTTACAGCTTCGGCGAACTCAGTACTTTCCGCATCTGCGTCCTCGGCGAATGCAACCCTCGTCTCTCCTTCATCATCTGCGACCCCTACCTCGTCAACTTCCCACTCTCCTTCTTCGAACACATTCTCTGCTACCACCCTTACCTTGACACCCGCCGCGACCAGTGCTTCTGTTGCCCGCACGACTTTGTCAAAGGACCTCACTGAGACTATTACCGTCACGTTGCGCGTCGCGGCCCCCGTTGCATCTTCTCAGCCAAGCAAGGATGACGATGATGAGGACAGTGACGATGAGGACGACGAGGACGAGGATGATGATGAGAGTGACGCTGGTGTACACTTCTTCAACACCACGGTGCACACCCGCCGCTCTCCGGTCCTCAAGGAGACTCAAATCCGTTTGGCGCTCAACGGTAGTGCGAGGGTCGATCTGGGTGGTCTCTACGGCCAACACGAGGTCGAGCTCCCCAGGAAATGCTTGTACACCCTCAACTGGCCTGTCGATGTGTAGGTGGCCTCAAAGTACTAGGTTTGGTCAAGTCTGACAGTGTTGCGTTGGACAGTGTCGAGAACACGAAGCGTGAGGACCTTGCGTTCATCGGCTTCCAAGTCTGGCTACTCGGAATGTCGCTTGTCGCATTGCTGAATGAGTCCATTCCTCATGTGTACGTCCCGCATCCCATATGACAGATAATGCCTTCGTACTCAAATCATGCATTATACAGCGTCGCGTCTCTCTTGACACACATCCTCGCCACAGCTTGGGGCGGCTTCCAGATCGTGAGTCTTGTGCGCGCGCGCCTCGTATCCATGTAGAAGTCTGAGTGATTGCTGTCAGTACAACACGGAATCATTCCACCACAAGTTCAGTACCCTTACAACGGAGGGAGCATGCGGTATCAACCTTCTCCCGGCGTACTGGAAGACGCGTTCGAACGCTGAGATCCCGAGTTTGGCGTTGAACTGCTTCGCTCTGCTCGTCTCTGCTTTCCTTAGCTGGAGGCTCGTGAAGGTACGTACTCGTACTCCCCCACTAACATTGCTTGCCAGTAGCACGCCTCTGTCTTCGTTCTCTGACGACATGATCTTTGCACAGTCGTTCGGCTGGCAGACCTTCAAGCGCGTCGGCGCGTCCCGCGTGATCAACCGGGTCTACAACCTCGTCCTCATGCTCTCGATCGCGATCCAGCTCGCGCTCTTCTTCGTCGGCGCGTCTGCTGCGCTCTGGCTCGACCAGGTGTACCATGGCAACATCGGCCGTCTCACGAAAGACCCGATGTTCTTCAAGTCGGTCATGATCGTCGTCCTTGTGGTACGTCTTGTCTAGCTCCGTTGCAAGATTGGGTCACTAATGAATGCGTCGCTCCACATGTAGCTGCTCATCCCTTGGTTGTCCACAGGATGGATCTCCGTCCGTAGGGAGTACAGGGTTCCGATGATGGTCTTCCTCGGCGTTGCAGGTCTGCTCCTTGCTGGATGGGCGTCCATGTTCATTGCGGCGACGTTCCGCTGGACGTACGTCACCTGGCTGTTCTTCAGCCTGATGACGACTGCCGCGGTCCTACTCACCGTCACCACGCTCATCCTCGGTATCGTTTGCCGCATCAACTTTGGCAAGGGCCTCACGCGCTACCGTATGTTACATCTTCGTATCAATGCCATGATTGTATCGGAATGCTGATATCGTGCTGCCCGACAGTCAACGCGCAAGAGGAGCTCGCGGACGACGACTACAGGACGCCCGACGAGAAGGCCGACGCGGAGAAGGTCGCCTTCCCGTCG
>JAPEVG010000476.1:0-23706 GCA_029747595.1 Trametes cubensis
GAGGCAGAGTGGGAGAAGATTTCAGCCAAGGAGTGCAGGGACTTGATTGAGAGCATGCCTAGGAGGGTTGCAGCTGTGTTGAAGGCCAAGGGGGGGTACACCAAGTATTAGACTGCCTGAATTGTATGGATCTTGGTCATGATTTGGGTCAGCAACAAAACTATTGCCATGCACTTGCTCCAAAGAGTAGGGAATATCTCCGCTTCCAGAGCTCCAAATCACGTGATTGGCATGCCGTGGGAAAGCCAAGATGCACACCTTTCTATTGGTGGTTGAATCATGGTTATTGAGTCAGAAATGGTGGAGATACAGCCTTCCCATTCAAAAAGTGCGAAACATGGCAATAGTTTTGTAAGTCACTGTATCTCATCCAGGCGCGATTGAAGAAACGCAGAGATGTCACGTCTGGTGACGTCCTTCGGAGTCTGGTTGAGGGCTAAGTCCTGAGTGTCTTCGCGTATATTTTGCAGTAGAAACCCCCGTGCGATATTCTCTTCTGGACGGCTGGTGACTAGGAACCTCAGGGGGGCAAGTCGAGCGATGTACAATGCTAGAGACTTGAGGACAGCGGAGACGGCGGCAGTATCCGTGCACTCGTCCAGCGCGTCAATGACGATAGCAACATGGGAAGGAAAGGGAGCCTCGCTCTTTGCGTCGGCTCGCACTGCCTCGAGAGGCTCAACGATGAGTTTCTCGAGCTGTCGCGTGGGGGTAGAGGAATAGAGGTCAGGATCTGTCTTGAGGACCTTAGTGAGATGTTCCCGGAATGCAGGGAAGCGGAGGGCGAGCTGGTAGGCGATCGTCCGAAAGATGCAGTTGACACTGCTTCGTTCGCCGTCCCGAGCACAAAAGAAACTTGCACCGAGGAGCTTTTCTCTCTCCCACCTTTCCGCAATGGTCAGGGCGATTGTGGACTTTCCGGTCCCAGCCAGCGCGTAGAGCCAACAGATGGATCGATCAAGGGGCGCTGTACCAGGCTGTTGAGGGCGAGGTCCTTCGGGCTGTAACCAAGCGCACAGTGTAGCCAGGACTTCCTCTCGGGTGTTCTCATGACATTGCACATGTACGCTGGATCCACTGTGCAACAGAGCCTCGACGACGGGACGCAGGGCACTATGAAGGGCTAAATTACGAAAATACTAAGCATTGGGCATCTCCATATAGGCGTGATCTCACCATCATTTGCCTGCGCCCATGCTGAAGTGCCCATCGTAGTAGTAATCTTGGGTAGGAGAACAATCAATCACAATGTCTGTGTTCTCATGGAACACATTGATTCTGTGCCCACCTTGTCGCTCACCGCAATAAAACCTTGCTGTATACACATGGCCATGCGACGATTAGCTGTGGAAGGAGTGGATGAACTTTGATAAGTGCACGTACGTGTACTGTGAGTTCTAGCGTGAATATTCCTTCAATCTGTACAGGACGATCAGAATCGGACAATGGGCAGTACTACTTTAGACTCACTGAAAAGTCACTGATATGCTGGTTGAGCTTCTGGATCCAGGATTCGGTCTTCTTTACATTTTTCGTGGCATTGAAAAACCGTGCTATGCGCCGCTCTGATTGCACCTTGTTGGCGTCCTCCACAACTTCCTGCAACTGACTGTTTGGATTATAAGTAGCGCTATATGATGCTGCATGCCTCACAGAACGTCAGCGCAGTTTACCTGGTGAAGAGATCCAATCTCTCCTTAAGCGTTGGCGGACAGCTGTCCTCAGATTGAATCTTTCCCAGTTTCTTGTTCAGGGAATGAATACGTGAGAGGAGGGTGCCGATAGCTTCAGTCGCCTCCGAGTATCCCTGTAAGCGTTTTCAATGAGTACACGTTGACATGGCGGGAAAGGCAAATCTCGCAGGTGCCTGACGGAGTCCCGCCTCGAACACACCTTGTAGGTCTCCAGTATTTTTATAAGCACTCCAAGGGCCAACTGTAGCTGAGGACACACAGACGACATCTCCTTCGTGACCTTCAGCGCCGGGATGAGGTATTTCAGGCTTGTCTTCACTAAATTCTTTCCTCGCGAGCCTCCAGTGACGGGGGTTGGTTGTGTGTCAGTCTCCGAAAAGGATAACGTGCTAGTGCTTGCATGCTGCTTTGCGCGGGGGTGAGACATCGTAGCGCGATGTAGAGTCGGGCCGACAGTATATGAAGCTGAGACGGGTAGGATACTAAGCACGCGTACACCGGCGAGGATGAGGAGAAGGAGACGGTGCAGCGTGTTCTACACGCCCTGTGTACCGCGCTATTCTTGACAGGTGTGGAGAATTCGAAACCAGGCCCCGGAGATGCCGGCTGTAAGGTATTGGCGTTGACAGCCTCTTTCACAGGACAAGTAGCGGCAAAAAGCGCGGTCACGTGACCGCGTTCCTACACGTACACCTGAGCCCCACGCTTGTTCTCTCACTTCGCTCCTCCTCCCCGTACTATCATGACAAGCCCTCGGATGCTATTGCCCAGATAATCCATTTAAATGTCAGTCTGTCTTAACGTAACGAGGCAATTCCACTGGGTTCATGTTGCAGGCGAACATTGGCAATGGAACGTGTCAATCGCCTGTCGAGAAGGGCTTCTCACATGGCGACGGCCAGCAAGGATATGCCGGTGCTACCACAAGTAAGAAGCCGACGTGTTCTGGAGCGAGAGCAGCCATTGGTACAGCAAGGACTTCCACAACCACATGTCTCCGGAGACCCAGCCAGTAGTATTCGAAGCACACTCATGCATGCTCGCTCGCTCGTCATACATGATGTCGCCGATCAGTGCCGGAGGTGAGCGACGCTCGATTGCTATGAGTACAGAAAGAATGCGCAAGAGCTCAAGCGGTGATGGGTATTTAGGGCATATACATGGGCATAGCCTGTTTACTCGCGCCATCGCACTCTCACCCTGCCCTCAAACGTAGTTCAAACGCATCATTTGTCCGAACGAATGTACTCCAGATCACAGCCTCGCGGACGCTCCACCTCCTGCTCGTCTGCGTAGGGAGACTGTATTTTGTGGCGACGGTATCTCGTCTCATATAAGATGCTTGAGGTGCGGCCCCACGGAGGGGGCTTAGGACCCATCTTCGGACAGGGCAGCAGTTTAACGGGACAGTCGAAGCAGCTCGTCGAGAGTTCCAGGCGGTCCTCTGATATGTGTTCGGCCCTGACGGGAAAGGAAAACGAGCAAGGTTGAGGGAGCTGAGCAAGGAGGTGCGTGGCGAAGTGGCGGCGTTGCATGAAAGGAGGTACCACCATCAGCGCTGTATGGGCTGTAAGCCACTCACTCACACGCCCTAGCTCGAGACGGACTTGATCACTCTGCCTCTACCTGGTACTCGGCTGAGGTGCACGAACCACCTCGCGCGATACTTTCGGCCGAAGTCCGGACCATCGTCCGTTGCCTTCTACAAAACCACAAGCGGCCGAGGGCAGTCTACTCGCTCGTCTCCTCACGCCGCGCTGTCTGAAGGTTACTTGTCTAGCAACCTTCGAGCATGGCGTAGAGCCTCTGCAGGTTACCGTCACGGTTATCGTCTGTATTGTCTGACGGCTTCAGACATTGTCGATCTCATACTCTGATGCTCATCGTGTTCACTTGTGTAGGTGAATGCTCTCCGGGCGAGCATGGAATCGGCTCAGCCACTCGTCTCGAATGACTTCGTGAATCTCCTCAGCGAAGTCGGACTTGTCCAACGTCGCTGTCGGACGTTGAATGCCTGTCGCTCAGAAGCCTCCTTGCTGAGAGTACTATCCAGGACAACACGATACGTTGCACCGCAGACTCATACAAGTTCTATCTCTACAGTGGGAAAAGGTGCAGTCGCGTCTAGCATCTGAGGAACAGGATGCCCGTCTGATAATCGCCCATACGCAACCCTCCGGTAGACTTCCTTCGATCCCTCTGGTCTCGCACTCGTCCCTTGCTCTGCCCGGGTGACTACGAGGCCGTGCACCGCACTCTGGTGGCACAACGGGACAAACCACATCTCGCGAAGGGTGAGATCGTCATCGCAGTCGATTCTAGCGTAAGTGTCAGGATATAGCCAATCCTGACGCGGGCCGCCGATCGTAATGCACTGTGCTCCTCGCATAAGCTTCACCGTCATCATGGGAAAGTGCTCGACTTCATGGTTGCCAGCCCACTCGCATGGGAAGAGCATAGCGCGGAGGACAATCGATCCGCCCGTGACCTGACCGAAAGGGAGGATATCGCTTTGGAGCCTGACTGTACATTCTCCCACTTCCGCTAAGGGGCGACCGGTAGGGTCTGCGCGCTCCAGTGGCCCGTCGATGGACGCCCATGACCACGACGGCGCCCGATATTTCTTTGGGGCGTTCGAGTGGCGGAGTTGAGGTGTTCGGCGAGTCACGCCACCATAGAAGATCGTTGAGCAGAGAGCCGCGCCAAAGACCCGCGAGGTAATCCGGGCCTAGCATGGGCGCGAACATCTGCGCGAGACCAGCAAATGCGGTGAGCTTGTCAGACGGGTTTGTGAGCGACCGCCTAGAGTAGTCGCGGACGATAGTCCACCATCTCGTGTAGATGTCCTTCCACTCGTCTGAGTCCTGCGCGACCTGCACGTTTGCGTCGTAGTGTCGGAGGGTAGCTTCAGGAAGGCGGGGCAAGCTCCGTTCGTCGTCGTGCTTCGCTCCGCCGACGTTGCGGGTCTCGGTATAGCATCGGAGCTGGAGGGTCTCGGAGGTGAAGACGAGAGAGCGAGTGGACAGCAGTGCCTCTTGTAAGCACCACGCCCGCCCTCCGGTGTAACCCGAGTCGTGTCCGTCACCATGAGTCAAGACGTCCTTTCGATCTGCTGCACTGTCGTCGTCGTTGACAAGGTAGACCATGCCGATCTGTGGTGTCTTGCTAGTCGACGTTTCTGCTGGATCTCGAGGGCAGATGAAAGGTAGCATAGCATCGGCGTTGAGGGGCCGACGGTCTTTGAGGAACCCTTCGTTGACACTTGCAGCACTCGCAGCGTCGATAGTGACGTAGGCGTAGCGGTAGACGTCCCGCATCCGCGTCAGTTCGCGATGCATGTCCTCTTGCGAATCCTGAACGATGCATAAACTGTCCATCCACAAGAAGCGAACTCCTAGCGCTTGGGTGACGCGAACGGCATCGCGGATGGTTTGAGGGAGCTTGGTATCGTCTAGCCTGATCATGTAGCGAGCCAGGTTGTCCTTCGTAGTGCGGTGTGGCTGATCCCCGCCCCAGACGTAACTGATAGCAACGTACGGCTCCGACGGTGTGCTGGCGTCGGTTTCAACAATACGCAGGCAAAGAGAATTAGAGCAGTCGATGAGCCGAGTGGGGAGAAAGGCAGATCCGTTGGCGTGGGGCGCGATCTCCTGGCATCGGGGATGGCTGTGTACGCACTGCTCGACGCAAGTCTTCGCCCATGCCAAGACATGTGGGGCTCCAACGCGGGGAATGCGCGTCCGCCTGTCGATCCAGCGCGCCGCGGGGTCATCTGTTGATTCCGTTCACGTTCGCGTTGAGCTGAGCCACCGCCGAATATCAGAGTGCACGCGAGTGCGCACCTTGCGCCGTATACATGCTGAACCACTGAGGGTCGCCGTACTTGTCCGAGACTCTGACGAACATACCCAACGGCCGATCCGAACCGACATTGGTGCCCACTTGAACGTCGATCTTGTCGAAAGGCCACAAGAAGGAGCGCCGCCTGATACGGTCCACGTTCACACAGTCCTTGACCAAGAGCCGACACCAGAGGCAGTTCGATTGGGCACACTTGAGCAACGCAGACGACGAGACGGTGTACGCGTATCCTCCGGTCCATTGGTCTTGAGGCAACCGATTGAAGCCCCAACGCGAGTGCCATTCGCGCCCTATCGGATCACCGGTCAGTCCAAAGTGTGCGGCGAAGACGCCTTCCCAGGCAGAGGCGCATATAGAAGGCGGCCTGGGTGACAATTCCATGGCTTGACACGAGAGTATGGTAGCAATGAGCTATGGGGGCAAAGTTGTAAGGGATGAAACGTCGACAGACCATATATATTACCCACCATGAGACAGTCGCAGCCTAGCCTCGCGTACGACCTGTGAAAGTTCGAACCGGTGCACACGCCTCTATGGTACCGTATCAGCACGACGAAGACGCAGTAGGTGATCACATACGGTCGAACCTACATCGAACCTGGGCTTCATGGAACGCTGCGCTGCTACAAACTTTGACGTGCTGGGCCTGCAAGAAGACGCACTCGGAAGAGACATCGAGTGCATGTCCAGACTTTGGTCTCAAACTGCGTTCTGGGCTGATGTGCGACTGGATCATACAGGTTTGCTCGTTAATGAATCAAATTATTAAGAGATGACAAGTGAATTCCCTACCGTGCGGACGTCCCCGGCTGAAGGTCATTTTCTCCGCTTGCATCATGACCGTGCTTAGCTGGTCTACTTGAAGCGGATATTCTCTCCCGCGAGTCGGTGGTAGTGGCACTACGCGCCGGTTATGCGAAAGACCGTACTGTATGCCCTATCACAATCTCGACATCCGATGCCCAGGAGAATTACGAGGCGGCTGGGGCCAGATATTGATGCGGACGCTTGCAAAGCACGAAGGGCATGCTGAGCCGTGAAGATCTGCTGGATGCCGGTAGGAGACGCTGCCTCCCGTTCGGAAGATGGCGATCGAGGTCCGTGTTTGACAAAAGACCGTATGCGAGCAGGAGACGGAGTGAGCTCTTTGGGTTAGGGTTAGAGCAGCACCGTCGCGGTCACCGTCACCGCCACCGTCGGGCATAAAAGAAGGTAGCTAGCACTTACCAGTGTCGTGCCGCCAAGATTGGGTGAGACCGGTCATTAGAGTGCAGCTGGTTCGAGCGAAAAGGATGAAGTGGTGGAACGGAGAGCGAGATGGATATGTTGCCGGAATGAAGTATGATGTCATTCTGCAGAGTGGAGGTAGTGAATGCTGCGCGCTAGGCAGGGTTCATTCCTCGTTCTCGTTTCCATGCCACGACATTCTTCAGTTTGAACTTGTTGTTCAACGAGCTCGAGTCGCGTTCTTACATCGGGGATCGGCAGCACTGCATGGGGCGGGGGAGTAGTACCCGTCTTGACACAGCTCAGGCACTGCCAAGCGCGAGCCTGTAGCCATGTTTTGACCTCTCACTCCTGGCACACCCATGGCCACCTCCATCTCGACGGACTGGGTGGAGGGCGTTCTCACAGCGGCTACAGGTGGCCGAACCAAGAAAGAAGACGGGGAGATCGCGCCCGATCGCCGAAGATGAAAGCCGCACGTAGAGTTTGGTAGGATTGGCAGAAGCCAGAGGTAAGGAGAGAGTTGAGAAGCGTATACAAGGTGCGTTGCGAGGACTTTGGTAGAGGTAAGCTTCATGTCGATTTTTGGGGACGGTGGGGATGGAGAAGGGAGGAAGAGACTAACCGGAAGAGGATCGAGGTGGAATGGAGAGTTTGACCGAGGCCGACATGTGAGCGTCCCCTTAAGGTTCTAATACTCGGCCAAAGGGCGGCCGCTCTTCTCTGCCCTCGCCCTCTTCATCGTCTGCGAGGACAGTCCTCCGCCGCTCTCGTCGTCCTCAGCGGCTTCCGCTCCTTCCCTTCCATCCTCCATCATGGCCGCTCTCAGCCCTTCCGACTATCCGCGCGAGAGCTTGGTCGACTCCTCCGCCTACGACACCCCTCGCGGCTCTCAGTACCTCCCTCCCCCCGCTGGCTTCCTCCCAGACCGCTCCCTCGCCTCCACTCCCCGCGACTCTTCTCCTTTCCTCGCCCCCGCAAACAAGGAGCCGTACGACGACTCCCAAGATGACTANCCCCCGTCGCCCCCCTCTACAAACGTCCCTGGTTCTGGCTCCTCTCTGCCGCAGCTCTCGCCGTAGTCGTCCTTGCAGTCATCCTCCCCGTCTACTTTGTCGTCATCAAGCCCAATCAGCACAACTCCACCTCATCCAACGCTGCTTCCTCTTCCGGCTCTGGCAACTCCGGCTCTTCTGGCAACTCTGGTTCAAACAGCAACGGAAACGGCTCAGGCAAGACACNAAAACGCGCTCACTACTGGCGGCGATGGCAGCACTGTCACCAAGGACGATGGCACTACCTTTACCTACAAGAACCCCTTCGGTGGTTACTGTGAGTCCTCATTTCTCTTCCTCTCTCGTGTCCTCTCCTGCCCTCGATCCGGGCGTTGTCTACGTCCACCTTGTTCAACTCCCTCTCCCCGTGCTGCTGTAAAGATGTTGGCTGCCTGTATGCGCGCGGTTCGTCCCATGGCGTCCTCGTGAGCGACGTGGCGAGAACCCTTCGGATCGCTGCCGATCTATTCTCAGTTCGAGCACCCTCTCGGACGCTGTCTCCTCTCTCTACCGCCCGCGTGCAACATCAGCGGTGCGAGCGTGTTTAGCCTCCCAGGCTCTCACTCGCTATACTAGTACCAAGACGTTCGCGAAAGCCACCGTCTATACCCCTAATTGCCAACCCTTGCCGAGCCTCTTACGGTCTCATCCGTCTGGCATCGGAGCGCAGGTCTGCGGCGTACCCAGGCCGCGCTCTTCGCACGAGACACATGTTGACATACTCGCCCTTGACGCGCTCCTCTTAACCTTGTTCATTTTGGAACGCCAAGTTTGCTGCCTCGCATCGCTCACGAGGTGCACTCACTTGCACCCGCGCGTTCCGTGCATCTATGCGCCGCGCTCGCTTCGTACGCGCGTGGTTATCAAAAATCGGGGAATCATATGAACGCGGGGTAGCGTGGGCGCGTGAGAGCCTAACGCGCATCGGTCCGGAGCGCTCCATGTGCTAACCGGGCGCTTCCACTTCACTGTGCCCAGCCTAAAGCCTAGTGCTCGTTGGACGCAGAGCTTTCTGGCTGTGGCAGCGTCGAACGGTGCTGACGATTTTACACCTCTACAGGGGTATCTGACCCTGCCGACCCATTCAACAACGGCGCGCGCCCGAACTCGTGGACCCCCGCACTCAACGAGACGTGGACTTGGGGCCAGGACCACATCTGGGGCGTCAACCTCGGCGGCCTCTTCGTCCTCGAGCCCTTCATCGTCCCGAACCTGTACGAGGAGAACGTCGGCGCCGTCGACGAGTGGACGCTGAGCATCCTCCTCGGCGACAAGCTCCAGGCGACGCTCGAGGACCACTACCAGAACTTCATCACCGAGGAGGACATCGCGCAGATCGCGGGCGCAGGCCTCAACTGGATTCGCCTCCCCATCCCCTTCTGGGCGATCAACAAGTGGGACGATGTCGGCGTGGACTCGACCGGCGCGACTGTCGTCGAGCCCTTCCTCGCCAAGACGTGCTGGACGTACATCCTCCGCGTCCTCGGCTGGGCACGCAAGTATGGCCTCCGCGTCAACCTCGACCTACACACCATGCCCGGCTCGCAGAACGGGTACAACCACTCCGGCAAGCTCGGCTCGATCAACTGGATGAAGGGCGTCATGGGCCTCGCGAACGCGCAGCGCTCGCTCGACTATATCCGCACCATCGCCGAGTTCATCTCCCAGCCCGAGTGGAGAAACGTCGTCCAGATGTTCGGCATGGTCAACGAGCCGTACCTCCACCAGATTGGCGAGAACGAGGTTCAGTCGTTGTAAGTGTCCTTCGCGCGGTCGCCATGGGCGTTTGCTAACGGTGACTTTGGCGCAGCTATCTACAGGCGTACGAGATGGTCCGTTCCATCACTGGTACTGGCGAGGGCAACGGCCCCATGATCTCTCTGCACGACGGGTTCACTGGCCCCGCCAACTGGGCCGGCTTCCTTGCGGGCTCTGACCGCGTCAACATCGGTGAGTCTTCTTGCCATCTTATCCTGAACTCTACGACTCACATCCTGCAGATACCCACCCCTACTTCGCGTTCAACGGCAACGCAAATCGCGACCCGGTCAACGTCACCGCCGACGGTGATCCCACTGGCGGCATGGGCGGCAAGTGGCCCCTCCAAGCGTGCAACTCCTGGGGCGCGACAATGAACAACAGTCGCTCGGCGTTCGGCGTCACCATCGCCGGCGAGTTCAGCAACGGCATGAACGATTGCGGTCTCTTCATCGACGGCATCACCTCTACTGGCGCTGCGGGTGGGACGAACTACGGCCCCGGCTGCGACTACTGGGAAGACTGGCAGTCGTGGTCAGACGACACCAAGGAGGGTCTCAAGAACTTCGCACTCGCGAGCATGGACGCCCTCGGCGACTGGTTCTTCTGGACGTGGAAGATCGGCAACTCGAGCTCGACCGGCACCGTCCGCGCGCCGCTGTGGTCGTACCAGCTCGGACTCGAGCAAGGCTGGATGCCGACCGACCCGCGCACCGCGCTCGGGAAGTGCGAGAGCCTCGGCGCGAACCTCGCCCCCTTCGACGGCACATACCAGTCGTGGATGACCGGCGGCGCAGGCGCGGGCACGATCGCGCCCTCGGCGACGCAGGGCCTCGCGTGGCCGCCGGCGCAGCTGACGGACATACCCGCGGCGAGCATGGCGAGCCTGCCGCAGTATACGGCGACGGCGACGATCGCGACGCTGCCCCCGCCGTCGTTCAGCCCGAGCCCGACAGTGAGCGTGGGCAATGGCTGGTTCGACGCGAGCGACAACACGCCGGCGGTGACGGCTATCGCGGGCTGCACGTACCCGGACGCGTGGGATGCGGAGGATGCGCAGATCCCGGTCTCGGGTTGTTTGCCTGCGGCGCGGTGAGCGACAATGTCTCCTTGATACCCTTCTTCCCTCCTCCTTCACCTTCTCGACGGCTCACCTTTCGAGCCATGACGTACGGACTACAGATGCTGTTTACTCACTGGGCTCCCCTCGATACGCTCGCTCTCTGTGTGTGCTCTTCGGTTTTCACGCGTGTTCCACGGACTTTGACGAAGTAACATTGTGTATTTGTTGTTACTCGCGCTCTTTACATCTCGCCACACGCATACGGTACTACGCGCGTGGACGTTCTAATTTTCGTAGGTAGGTAGGGTTTTTGTGGAATGCGTATGTCGCGTTCAGCCGTCTCTGTCAGTGAGTGTGTATGTGAGACTTGGAGATGGACCTCAGGTAGAAGGTGCGATAGGTGGTTTTACCACCGTTGTCGCACCTGCAATCTGCAGACAAGCCATTCAAACCAACGTATGTCGGAATCAGACCCGTGAAGCCGAAGGGGAGCAGCAAGCAGAACTTGAAGGTCGAAGATATAGACCAAAGGGTCGTTACCGAAGTGTCAATCGCTGTCCATGGTTACGCAGAGTTCCTCTTGCTGGCGATGCGAAAGTTCCGGCTTAGCGCTCAAGAGCTCATGAAAGCAATTACGAGAGGCAATCTTAGCATCCCAAACGTCGCCTTGCTCCCCTCGTCCTTCAACAATCTCTGCCAGTGCGCAATTGTCAAACCAAGTCTCGCCAATCGAATCCTTCCAAGTACGTCGTTTTCTTTATATTTCGCCCTATAGGTTTCCTTTGATTCTGATTCTTTCTCCTAGTTATCATGTCGTCTCCATCCTACGATTTCATACCCAATCCGAGTACGCCCTCTGACGAGGACATCATTGCCCGCTGCGAGGAGGTCGGATTCTCCCGTGGAATTACCATCACCGATATCTCCTTCTACTCATTCAGTAAGCACATGGGTCAAGTGTGGAATGAATGTCACCCTCGGCGAGGCGCACATGCAGCATTGGACGGGCACAGCTCTTCGCGAGGCTGGCATATCAGACGTCCAAGTTGCTCCCGTCTTCCGTGCGTTTTCAGCAGATTATAAAGGGTGCCGCATCGGATACATAGCCATGCAGTACATCCAGGGCACAGACTGCGACGCGAACGATGTCGACCTCATTGCGAGGGCTGCCCAAGCGTTGATCAGCCTCCGAGTACCATCAACCGCGACACTCGGGCACTTTGGCAGCGACACCAGATCTATCGTACACTCGTTCTTCCCTGGCTTGCTTCCGAACGCCAACTATAGATCCGATCAGGACTTCTTCGATCACATCCACAAAGTAAGTGTTCGCCAACGTCTCAAGGTGCTATAGTGAGCTCAGACCTACATTAGATCTTGGAAACCCTGCGCATCGACTTCCAGGGCGATATATCGAGTTACGGTCGAGTTCTGTGTCCCTCCGACTTCAACCCCGGCAATTTCCGGAAGACAACGACGCCGGATGGCCAGTCGGTTGTGGTGGTGCTCGACTTCGGGGCGACCTGCTTCATGCCACTTCCGTTCATCGAGGTCGCACTCAAGAAAGACCGGGACGACTTTCGCCGATCACTCATCGAGAAGATCGAGTATCCTCGAGGGCGTTCGGAAGATGTAGAGGCTTTGCTCTCCGCGTCGGGTCAGCTTGTTCAGTACGGTGAGAAACCAATCGGTAAGCACACCTCTTCCATTTCGTTGTCACCCTCGAGCTGAATTCGACCGCCGTTCAGCACTCCCACTGGGCGTCAGCTCCAGAACTAGCGGCAGATAATGTGTTGCTTTACCTTACGCATCGCCTAGGACTTGGCAGCAGAGGTTGAGCCAACCCGAACCTTAAGACATGGCTCGACGGTCTTCAGGGTGGCCGTATCTTCTGACAGCCGACCGGTTGCCTGTGGTCTCCTTTCTGGCGAGATCATTCTCTGGACAAAGTCGGACGGGCAGCGAGCGCGGTCCTTGCGAAGTGGAGTCATCTCCCTCGTATTCTATCTTAGCGGCCTTTTCGCTGCAGCATACCAAAGCTCTACAATCACATTGTGGGACGTCTCGACAGGAGCTCGAGTGAAGACCGCAAGCAATGAGCGCGCATGGGCGGTAGGTGATTCAACCATCGCCGTTGTCGTTCCTCCAATCTGCAGATAGGCCACGCTGTGAGCCAGCCTTGGACGGCCGGTGCGGCAATGCCGTCGACCATACGAAGCCGCTTCATCCTCCCCGCCTCATTCGCAATCATGCCTCAACAACCTGAACAAGCAACAAGTCGGAGCGGAGATGCTCAACAACGTCGTGGCATGCAAACAAGGAATGAATCACGCCTAGCGCGCAACATCACACCGAGTACAGACGTGCACACAACGACATCATTCTACTCTAATTCCATTCTGGTATGCACACCCTGATTCTTGGCCTTTGCTTACGCCAACTGGAATATGGATCGACAGATGACCCCGCGGCACTTTGGATAGACAGGCGCACGCGCACTCCTCACGTCTGCGCTTCACACGTCCTGGCCGTCTTGGCATGGGCGAAGACTTGTGTCGAGCAATGCGTACACAACAATCCCCGATGCAGGGGAATCACACCCAACGCCAACGTACCCGCCTTTCTCCCCATCCGGCTCATCAACTGCTCTGACTCTGACTGTCTGTGTATCGTTGAGACCAACTCTAGCACGCTGCCAGAGCCGCATGTTGCTATCAGCTATGTCTGGGGCGGGGATCAGCCCCATCGCACCACCAAAGACAATCTAGCAGTGCTGCGAATGTCAACGACGGGTTCCTCAAAGACCGTCGGCCCCTCAATTCCGGTGCGATACTGCCTTTCGTCTGCCCTCGAGAGCCAGAAGAGCGGTCAGCAGGCAGGACGCCACAGATCGGTATGGTCTACCTTGTCAAAGGGTCGCGTATGGGCGAGTATCAGACGGGTACTCTGTTCTCAAATGTTAGACGCGGTCGCACCTCATTCTACTGTAGACATAGAACTTGTATAAATAGTTTGTCGTACAACGTAGCACGTTATCATCACCTCGCGGCCTGCATGCAAACCGAGAAGCCTTCGGCCGGGCCAAGGGTGGAGAGTCGCCCATCCTCCGTGTGCTGGTCTTCCCATACGCACGGGCATCCATATATAGTTAGGATAGTTAGTACCTACTGTTCGTCAAATACCTACACCAATTCTGCTCAGACTCCCCAAGACTTGTAGCTCTACTAAACCTGGTGGTTCAGACAGCGTCGAGGGCGTGTGACGAAGGTAGCAACAGAGCAATATTAATAGCCAGGATCACACATATGTCCAAAATACCTGAGAAGATGAACATAATGCGAGTATTACCATGCACAAGACTCGTTTCAGAGGGCCGTTGGTAGACGAAAGAGAGCAGGAGGAGGAGGAGGAGGAGGGGTCGGAGGCGGTTGTACGTGGGCGATGCCGGGGGTGCTCGAAGAGACAGCGCTTATCCATAGTGTCACGTGTGCGTGCTGGAGAGCGTCAACTTGACCCAGTGATATATCGAAGCTCTGTGTTACCCCCAGACTGCACTTAACTGCTGCCCAAGCTCTGTCGTAGATCGCGGTAACATATCAGTCGCCAACACGCTCCTGAGGCAGCTTCTGAACCCCAGGAAAGGTCAGTCGTGGTTACATCCGCTCGTCCGATGGGACGCTCGCTGGTCCGATACCCAAGCTCGTTACGGATACCAGGCATCATGCCACTATTCCGCTGACGGGGCTCGGAAGCCAGAAGAATGCGATGGAACTGCCACAGGAAGCTGACCACCAGGTCCGCCATTGCATTGTGTTGGTCATGCATCCCGTCCCGTCCTGCTGCGAGCACTTCGGAGAGTAGCTTCCTCCGGACGCTGCCTTGGGATGAAGTGTAGGCGATGCCCGAGGTCCGTCGAAGCGCCCCCGGGAAATCAATGACCCTCCATGGGAATACTAGGAGGAAATGTGGATACCAGAATGAATACGAGCTGAACACTCAAGTTTGGTACGTTCCTGGGCCGTCACCGCGCGGTCACTTAGCTGATTGGTGTTGGCACTCAACTCTGTATTCCACTACATATTCAAGTGGCCCATTTGCTGTGTTTGTTTCGTATATTTTCACAACACGGTGCACGCCCGCCTCTCCGGGATGTGTCTGCCCCGTAGACATGGAGACTAGAACACGTCGTTTGGGTCCCTGCATCTGTCAAGGGAGCGCAGCACGGAGACGCGTAGGACACGCTTAACTGTCTCATCGTCCGCATCCTCACAGGGGCAGTCAGTCCCTCTCCCCCCTGTCTTANCCCCCTCTGTGTCAACGTCGTCTAGCCTCTCATATCGCTGCAATGCACTACCGACGCGCACGCCCAGCGTCGTCTACTATCGCTCTGTCCTTGCCATCAACTGGCATGGTACAGTCAACCGCGACCACTGGAGACTCGCGAAAAAAGAATATAGCGAAAACGAGTCTCAATCTGCTCATCTCAGCGTTGAAAATCACGAAGGAGATGGCGTCTGCTTGTCCTCCACTGCGTTTGGCAGTTGAGGCGCTTCTCATTGTGTTGGAGGCCTACAAGGTGTGTGTCGTTGAATGGATTGCATCCGGAACCTGCGGTGTTCCCATTTTTCAACATTTGCCCGGAGGTTTACCAGATGCTTACTGCTCACAGGGATACTCGGAGGCGACCGAAGCTATAGAGACCCTCCTCTCGCGTATACAGCCGTTGAACGATATATTGGAGAAGGTCCAATCCAATGGTGACTGTCCGCAAGCGCTCAAGGACAGGCTGACTGTCCTCGCAAGGTGAGCTTCATCACTAATTTGCAGCGTGAGTGGATTCATATAGTGCACGACTTGGACAGCAAAGTGACGGAGGTGGTAAAAGCCGCCAAGGAGGTGCAATCCACGCGGTGGATACTACAGCTCATGAACTCTGCGAACTACATGGAGAAGACCGAATCCTGGATGAAGATGCTCGATTGGCATATTCGTAGCTTTGTGGTGAGTACAGACCAATGCTGTTTCTAGGCCGACACTCATGGACCTTTGCAGCTTGAAGGTACAATCATGCTGGAACTCACAGTAAACGTACGTCCACCCGTTACGATTCATCCGCTTCCGCCACTGCACCTAATCATCGTATCACTGCGTATATACAGCAAGGAATCATTTCAATGAACAGTCGATTCAACCAGGTGGTCGAGGGAATCAATGAGTTGCATAAAGGCTTGGATGTGAGCGTTTGTTCTCCTACTGCGACAACGACTTGACTGACTTCGGCCTAGATTCTAGCCCACGACGGTAAGACCAAGCCTATACGAGGGCGCCCATCGCTGATTGTCTCCGTATATCAGCCCTCTACAGGAGTCTACGGCCCGTCATCGAGGCTGAGTTGTACTATGGGTCCAGCGTTCACGTGCAATGCCACGAGAACACCCGCATGGAAGTCCTGGCAACGCTTTGCTCTTGGCTGCATCCCGGCCATCCTCGCCTCGCAACACTGCCTGCGCCGGTCGTCCGAGCACTCTCCGATCGATCAATTGTTTGGCTTCACGCGCTTGCCGGTTCTGGGAAGTCTACGATTGCTCTAACCGTTGCAGGTTGGTGGGAAAAGGATGAGCTTCTCGGTGCCAGTTACTTTTGTGCGCGGGACGGCCAACGAAGCAACATCAACTGCATCTTTCGGACGATCGCGTACCAACTCGCACTCCGCTTTTCTGTGTTTCGCGAACATCTCACGAAGATCCTCGAGGCGCATCCTAACCTCTATTCCTCTGACCCCACGCGACAACTCGAGAAACTCATCGTTGAGCCTCTCAAGGCGGTGCACGCCAATGCGAATGGTGAGGCCCCCTTTCCCGCCCATGTTGCTGTCGTCATCGACGCGCTGGACGAGTGCACCGACAACAAGGCCACCTCTACCATACTCAAGTCTCTCGCGCGGTACATCGACCAGCTTTCCCCTCTCAAGTTCCTCATCACCAGTCGTCTGGAAGAGAATATCACGCAAGGATTCCTTCTGCAGAGCTTAGACGAGAACACCCACAGACTCGCCCTCAACAAGATCCCCGAAGACCTCACAAAGCGCGATATTACCGTGTTCCTTCGGTCCCGTCTTGCAGCAATCGGGAATGTCTTCGATCTCGGTGCTTCCTGGCCAGCTCCTGAGCGCCTCGAGAACCTCGTTGATCTCTCTGAGCTCTTGTTCATCTTTGCAGCTCTGGCCGCACGGTATATCGAAGACCAGGCTGAAAGAGACCCGGACGGTCGCCTTAGGAGCCTCCTGGATGCCGGCAATGCAGCGGCAGCAAAACGAGGTACCAGCACATCCGTGTTTCCAATCCTCGACGCGCTGTACATCCAGGTGCTAGAGACTGCTGCGAAAGGGCTAGGGGACGCCTTGAAGGCCCAACTGAAGCTCATCCTTGGAACGATTGTGCTCGCTGAGCAGCGCCTGAGCCCCGCCACGCTGGATGCCCTCCTGGACCTTCCGACCGGCACGGTCAGACGTGTGCTGCCGGTCTTTGGTGCCATTCTGATCATCCCGGATCGCGAAGATAATACAACTCCCATCGGCATCATCCACCTGTCGTTCCCCAACTTCCTCGTTGACCCTACCCGCTGCACAGACCAGGGCTTCCTCGTCCGACCTCGGATCCAACACTCCCACATCACTTTCCGGTGTCTAAGCATCATGAACTTGGCACTCAAGTACAACATCCTCGAGGTCGTCTCGGAGCACGACCGTGTTCTCAACGGCGAGATTCCCAACTTATCAGCCAGACTCTCCCAGCGTATCCCCGCTGCTCTCGAGTACGCCTGCAGATACTGGACGACCCACTTGTGCAAGGCCGAGATCGGAGAAGACTTGCTCACAGCGCTCGAGGAATTCTGCACATCCCACCTACTCCATTGGCTCGAGGTGCTAAGTCTCCTCGGCTGTATTGATGGCGTCGTTGAAGCTCTACAATCAGTGCAGGCCTGCTTGAAGGCAAGTACTTCACAGCGATTTTGATACCCTATGCGATACTTACCCAGCGGTGCGCCCATATACTTAGTCGTTGCGAGCGACAGATGTTCCATCGCTTCTGTATGACTGCGAGCGCGCCGTCCGCGCGTTTTACCCCATCATCAGCACATCAGCCATGCATATGTACTCAACCATCGCCATCTTCGCCCCACTAGACGCGCCTATTCGTGGTCTTGCTGCAGCGAACGCGCGAACCTTGCTGGCAGTACGCGTTGGCCTGGAGAACACCTGGAGCGACACCCTTGTGTTGCGCGTTACGGACGGACAGGATATTGAAGCCCTCGCCTTCTCACCGGATGGGACATACATTGCCTGCGGTCACGCGGATGGGACCGCCCAGCTGCTCAATGCCCACACTGGAACGGAGCTGCGGGCTTTCGAGGGTAATGCCAAGGAGTTAATCTGGAGCTTATCATTCTCGCCGATAGGGAAGGAGCTACTTTCTGGTTCACATGACGGGGCTGTAGACCTCTGGGACGTTGCAACGGGGGCCAATCTCTACACTTGGGAGGCACACTCAGCCTCGGTCAACTCGGTGGCGTGGTCGCCCGACGGCACACTGGCAGCTTCTGCTTCCGATGACAAGACTGTCAGGCTGTGGAGATCAGCCTCTCCCGAGACGACGGTGGTGCTGCAGCATGACGACCGCGTGCACCATGTCATATTCGCCCCGGATGGGGACCTGCTCTCTGGCTCGCATGAAAACACGTGCAAGATCTGGAACACACGGGGTGTCGACTGGGGCATGGAGGCCAACATCAAGCTAAACCGAACTCTGAAGCACGACACATGGGTTACCACGGTGGCCGTATCCTTAGACAGCCGTCTGGTTGCGTGTGGCCTCGAAAACGGCGAGATCGTTCTCTGGACGAAGTCGGATGGGCAGCGGTTGCGATCCTTGCTAGGTCAAAGTCCAGTCATCTCCCTCGTGTTCTATCCAAGCAGTCTTCTCGCTGCAGCATACGAGATGTCTCCGTTCGCGTTGTGGGACGTCTCGACAGGAGCACCGGTGAAGAGGGTGGACAATACGTATGCGAGAGCCGCCGCCTTTGCATCTGACTCTCTTCACATTGTGCATGCCGTCGCCGACGAATTTAACGTTCGTCTGTGGCCTTCGGAGTTGAAGCAGAACGCGACCAGGACCAAAGCAATCTCAAGAAAGCTCAAGCAGCTCGTACAGCGCTCATCTGTTGAGGACCGGGAACCAGCAGAAAATGGCAGGACGGATCTAGAAGCGGCCACTATTTCGCCGACAGGGAAACTCGTCCTTGCAGTGTATGGTGACGAGTTGCGGATCTACGAGGTGTCCACAGGCCGTTGTATGCACACCATCGATCTTANGGGGTTAGGGTTAGGGTTAGGGAGGGGGAGCAAATCGCCGCCGAGCGAAGCGAGGTGGCGATTTGCGACTAAGCTTGAGTTGCTGGAGTCGAAAGTGCTGGCCAACTGGGGCGTTGCGGTTAAGCAACACCCCCCCAGTTTCGACTGCTTATATGCAGTCTCTTCAGGGCCTGTACAGTTTTTACGATTAGGTTCAAACGTCGCCATAGCTGCGTACCACAGCTTGCTCAAATGGCGATTACGACGAGTTCAACGGATGCACGGCCGCCGACGGCGGCCGATCATAAGTGTCGCGTCGTCATAGACGCGAACGCGTAAGGCTGATTATAACTATTAACCACTGCCTCGCGGAACGCGGCGAAGCCGCGTTCCGGATGACAACATTAGTATGTGTCACTCGGTCGAGGAAAACTTAACGCGCGATCCAGCGAAGGACCGGCGCTAGACTATACCGATTAGGTTTACCTTAATACCAGGTCGCGCGACGAACGGGCGCTCCTGTAGGCGTCTGCCGTCTTCCCCGAATAGGAATCTGGACCCACCATGGGGGAGCCTAGGCGCCGTTTCCAGCGCTTCAGAGATCGCACGTGTATCGCCGGTTACCGGCCCGGGTGTTCGAGCCACGTGGATACAAACCGCGTGGCCGTGGGAGTCCCATCAGTCACGTGACCGTTCTTAAGGTGTGTTAGAGTTCGGTTAGAGTTTGGGTTAGAGTTAGGGTTCGGCTGTAAAAGCCTCAGCGAACCTTTTATGGCGACGATTAAGTCGTCAACACTTACTTAGGGTTTGGGTTAGGATGCCTTACCCCGGCGGTGAGCGCCGTTAAGTAAATGTGTAACTCGTGTTGTTTGAGCTAAAGAATCGGAATTGCTGCGTGCCGCTAAATGACGTCCCTCGGCAGAGGGGTCGCACGAACTGGAAGCAGAGGCCATCAGTTACCTACGGGGAATACCCTTGGGCTAACTGTTAAACGGTGACGATTTAGACCTGCAATGGTTTCTCAACGGGCGTCAGCAAAGCCGACTTCCAAGTACAGGAGATAACAAGGACCACCGAACGGGCGGCGGTTGACGCCGGACCAACGGATTGCGCGACACAGTATATCGGACGCGCCCGTAAAGAGGGCAATTGTTTTACAGCCTAGGCGTGACCGACGAATCGTCGGCAGCCAACAGCGTACTTCGCAGTAAGCGCGACTCGTACCAAGTTCAGCCAAATAACGGCTTGTTGGGCGAGGGCGAGCGCCGGTGTATGTTCTCGTCATGACTGATCCGCATCTCGACACGGGCATTAACAGAGAACTTTGGGCCGGCCGTGGAGTTCCCAGGTAACTGAATTTCACTTACGCGATCAGATACCTCGTTGTCGTCCACTTCCTGTAACACCATCTTTTTCCAAAGATTTGTTAAGTCGAAAAGATTGCGAGTGCGTTTGCGACTCACAATCATCCGACGGTTGCAAATACCGATTTTCCGGATGTCCGGCAGACGCAGCGTACCGCCCACGGTATCGGGGAACTCTGAGGTCAGAGTNCCCGTCCACCGCGGTAAGGTCGCCGACGTTCACCGTAGGCCGTGGCCAATCAACGTTGGTTGAAACGTTGTTGGCGCCTCGATCGGCACGGTCGTACCATTCGAGCCAGTATTTAAAGATAGTGTCACCTAATTCTTTAGCGTGGAAGTAATTCCATGCGGGGTTATAGTGGGATTTCAGAACGAGGACGCCCTCGTCATTCGCTGTGTCGTCTTTCTCACTCAGACGTTTTTCCCAGCGTTCTCGGAGATTTTTCCGAACCCAGTTCGTAACCTCGTTACGAGGGTAGCYGCGCTTCGTATACAAGGCTACCAGACCTTGCAACGCCTCCAAGTAGATCGTAAAGGTACTACTTAGCACGGCTAGTCTCGACATCTCGCCAATAAATGTACCCCTCTTGACGTCGAGGGGGTGGCCAGATATCCATGGAATACGTTCCATGTGGTTGCCTGGTTTCCTAAACGGACGCCATTCTAGCTTTCGGCCGGAGATGGAGAGCGTTAAATCTAAAAAGTTTAGACAGAATGAACCAGGTTCCCACAGGATTTGACAGCCATCGAATTTAAGTTTATTCGCCATATATTGCGACGCCTCATTACCACTATGGGCGAGGACAATAGCTAGCGTATCATCGATGTACCAACCGTAGAAAGGAATTCGGGGGTCGGTCAAAACGTGTGCTTTTTCTTCGAAGTACCAGCCGTAAAGGTTGGCGAGGTCAGGCGACTCAGCGACGCCCATAGCAAGGCCTCTCTTTTGAAGGAAATACTCGTTTTGGAACTGACATACAAGCTTCGAGCTTGAAACCTCAAGGCAACGGTTGAAGACTTGTTCTAGTTGACGCATTTGGCTACCTAAATGGCCAAGATGCGCACCGTCGCGCTCAGTTGTACTGTTGTAGGTCATCATATCCTTTTCGAAATTGTGTTTTAACCACATAAGTTTCACAATCCCCATGCATTCGTGCAATGGAATGTTCGGATAGAAGGCTACAACATCGCCCGTTACTAGGAAGTATTGCATTCCGTTCGGCGGGTGAGGTAGGTCGAGCTTGCTCAATTTTTGCACCAAATCTTTAGTACCGTGAATGACGGTTGGCGCCGCTTGAATGAGCGGTTTGAGTTGTTTGGAAACAAACTTTCCGCATGGGCCTGTGATGACGTTGAAGCACGGCACAATAGGCCGGAACCCAGGCGGATTCTTATGTATTTTAGGAATACCGTGTAACATGGGAACCTTGTGCTCGTCATCGGGTGGTGTGAGTTTCGAAAGGAGGAACTCGTCCACCCCGAATGCAGCGATATCAATAGTGAGCGCAGCAATGCGTGCTATCTCTTTGATTTCGATTTGTTTTTCGTCCAGTATTGTGGTTGCTTGAGCCCGTGTCAAGGGCTCATAATCATTGCGATTACTGAGAAGCTTACTGGTTTGTTCAATGATCCAGGCGCGTTGTGACACCGCTAGCCCGAGATTCTTATCGGTGAGAGTGACCACATAATCATTCTCTTTTAAGAAGGCTTCGATTTCGGACGCATTTGGAGCCAACGCTATATCAGGTGCTCCGCGGCGTACTTCCTGTTCTGGGATTGACGCAATTGTGGTTTCCACGAACTGCTTGCCCTTACTGAGGCCGACCTCTAGCCACTTCGGTAGACGCGGTGGCTCGACCTTTTTCTTGGTCTTTGCCACCTCGTAATCAGGATCAAAGTACTTGTCCGCATTCGCGCTTTCAAAGGAAAACTTAAGGCGCCATCGAAGGTGTCGCTCAAAATCGTTGTAAGCCTTACGGATTACGTTTTTATACGAGTACGAATGGAACATATATTTAAGTCCGACCGAAAGTTCATATTGGAGACGTTCGGGTACCACTACACCAGGCGACGTATGTACAAAGTTCTTAAACCGGGCCGCCTCGAAGATCTCTACGGGGGTGTTTAAGAGCACGTATTCAATTGCCTGACGTGGTGATAAAGTTAATACGCGGTCGGGGAGGGTAGAGGGGTAACCATATACGTACTGGTTTTCGCTTTGCCCTTGCCCTTGCCCTGACCGTCGGACTTCTTCTTCGGCTTGTCGGACTTCTTCACGGCGACCTTCTTGGAGGTCTTCGCGGTGGAGGACACGCCTGGCTTGGCCTTGGGCGTCGACGTCGACTTTTTTGTCCCAGGTTTGGAAGCCGTCTTGCCGATAGACAGCTGTTACAGTTTTAGTAAGGCGACGCTTTTCACTAGGAAGCAGACGTACCTTCTGTACCTGGGCCTGCAGAGACTTTATTTTCCCTGCGACCGCTTTGTCCACTAGGGACTGCACCGACGGGCCAGCTTTGCCGGCCTCGCCCTCCGCTTTGCGAGCGGCGGCATCGTCGTCGACGTTCATCGCGTCGGCGGCCTTCTGGACTCCCTTTTTCTTCTCCATCTTTACTTGCATAGCGACGTGCATGTTCTCGACGATGGCGATCGCACGCAGGGCGATGGGGAGGGCATCCTCGAGAAGCTCGGCGTATTCTTTAACGACGGCTTCGTGGACCATCCAGCCAGTGACCTCCACCTCGGAGCTCTCGGAAACGGAGCTCTCGACCTTGACGCCGTCGACCACCCGGTAATAGGTGAGGTTAGGTGTCTGGTTGTCATTTAATACCTTGTTTTGTAAGTCAAACAAGGGTTAGACATAGGTTATGGCAAGGAATTGACAATTTGGACTGAACACAATCGGTGAAGAGGTCGTGTTTGTGCACTAATGGTGACGGTGATATCATTAAATAACTCGAACACGACCGCCAGGCCGGTCGTGTCAGTCAAATATTGACAGAATCTGAACCGATTGATCTCTCGATCTCCCACCCTCATATTTGTTTGAAGCGCAAGTAATAGACACATCCGATAAACGTATCTGAACACGACCGGTTAGCCGGTCGTGTACATGTACTCACCGAGGAACACTTCAGGACAGGGGTTGCTGAGACACGACCGGTTGACCGGTCGTGTAGACGTGATAATTTACAACATCCCTCATACAATTTGTATCTGAACACGACCGGTTGGCCGGTCATGTACATGTACTCACCCAGGAACAGTTCAGGTCAGGGGATKYTANAGACACGATCGGTTGGCCGGTCGTGTAGACGTAATAATTTACAATATCTCT